>VUQR01019537.1:0-17982 GCA_015108515.1 Hemichromis elongatus
GGAGACAAGGCTAGCAGAGAGGAATGAAGACAGATGGCGGCGCACCTCGGTGGTCAACCTTCAGAGGTAATTATACATTAAACACAAACGGTTTACTACCTTAGAATGAGTCATTGTATGGATCATTTTAGATTACATTTTGTGTGTCTGCTTGTTGGATACATACTTTTTCATTTAGCAGAAGCTTTATCTGTTAGTTGGAGCTAATGTGGAAGAACACTCTGATGACCCAGCATTCTACCAGCCTTAAACGCCTCGTGCACGCACGAATCTTGAGACGTGAAATGAGTCTCAAAACCCTTGTCCGCTTGTAACTCTGATGTGTGCAAATTTGAAGTTATGGATGGAAATCTTGAAGTTACGGACGAAATGTAGTTTACGCATGCACGAATCTTTTGAGACTATTTTCACTCCATAGTAGTCCTAGGAACAGTAAAGACACCACACAGGACCTTCAAGTCCCCAGGCCTCTGGTAGAGGACCTGGTATTCAAGGATAAAGAGCGCCTACAGGGCAACTGGGTTTAAAGAAACAGATCATTAGATTACATTCATTTATATTAGGGTACATGCTCTACACAGACATGGATTCTTTGAGTTTATCCAACAATTAATAATGGCTGTAATTTATATCTGAATTAGTATTGTGCTCTATTATTCTAATCTACTCACCTGTTACATCACACAGGTACCGAGTTAGACATTAGTTACTGTCCTCACATCCATGCATGTCCTTGATGCGTTGCACTAATCCCATCACCTGCTCATAATCTCACACAAACCATGACCCCTGACCTTACTCTCTAAAATACATGGAGCAAAATATTATGAGGTAAAGCTTGCTTAGAGATGTGTGCAGCTGCAGCTTTAGACTATGAATCTGAAGTATCTATGGTGACCTCATCCCCCCCTTAGTTCACAATGTGTCTGTATGTGTGCTTTCAAACACATGACTTCATTTCTCCTCTTTTCAGCTACTCAGCTGAAGCCAGATGAAGGCACACCAGAGCTCCCCGAGGGCCGGGTCAGGGTCCGCCTTGAGACGGACGGCTCAGTGCACGATGTCTCCAAGTATGAAGTTGAGAAGGTAGATGAGACCTTTTTGCCCTTCGGTGTCCTTCTAGTTCTATTATAGTCCAAATCATACAAAGGGTTTGCACATTAGCTTTTCTTTTGTTTGCAATACTCAACAGTGAAGATATCAGTCACGGCTCATTTTAGTGACCAACAAACTTTTCTTTAAGAAACAAAAGAAAAATTGTTTCATCTTATTCACAAGTGGAAAACATTCAAGACGTTCGCTGGCCTTTCCAAGAGTGGACATCTCAGCAAATTCACCCCAAAGGCTCCAAGATTGCTCAAAACAACATATATACAATATACACAATATAAAAAATCAAAAGTAAATAAAGATGTAAAATTTTTAAAATGTGTTGATCAACAGAAGGCTTGTTTAAAAAAATACGTTTTTAACTGCTTTTAAAGGATTCCATAGAGTCAGCCAAACGTAGTTGTGGTGGTGAACTGTTCCACAGCCTTGGTGCAACAGACTGAAAGGCTCTGTCCCCTTTGGTCTTCAGACGTGTACGGGGAACAAATAATCTATAAAATAAACTTACAAAGGAGCATGGCACTAGGAACAATGGAAACAGAACCACGCCAAAACTTGCAGCACACGAGGGGTAGGACACAACAAAACACACGGTTTAAATACACAAGGGAGTAGTGAGGAGATGAGAAACAGCAGGAGAGCACAGCTGGGAGTAATCAAACAGGATGAGACAAGGGTGGAAGCAAAACGCTGAACACAAGACTATCAAAGTAAAACAGGAAACACAAGACAAACACAAAGACACAGGAGATGCACGACACAGAGCCCGGAGAGAGCAGACAAGAAACATGTAAGAAAATCTGAGAATCACTAGAGGACAACCAGACACCGACTGAATCAAAGAATGTTAATAAACAGAAAATCTACAGTTTGGTGCATCCTGACAAAGAGTGAATAATTTAAAATAATAATTTAATTTATATAAATAAAAGTGAAATGAACTGCATCCAGATCTTAGTTTTTGGTTGATTAGCATTCGTTTCGCTGAGAAAGGAAGATGCCAAGGATGCTGAGCTGAAATAGTTTGAAAATTTGTATAGATATAAACATATTTTGGTTTTCTTATCTTAACCCAGAACAATAACATTAGTAATATCAAAGTTTAAAAAAGGCAACATTTTTTAATATCGATATGAAGCATCTCCACCAGAACAGCAGAACACTGTTTTCGCAGCGTGTCATCTGTGAACCAATTGATGGAGATGCTGTTCCTCCACAGTGTAATCCACCCGAGCTCGACCTGTGTGAGGATCTGAGTGACCTGCACAGCGTGAATGAATGTGGAGTCCTGCACACCCTGACCAGTCGAGCT
Source organism: Hemichromis elongatus (assembly GCA_015108515.1). Lineage (NCBI taxonomy): Eukaryota > Metazoa > Chordata > Actinopteri > Cichliformes > Cichlidae > Hemichromis > Hemichromis elongatus. Next base: position 2,423 of record VUQR01019537.1, read on the forward strand.
AAAGCTAATCTTCCACTGACACATGCAGGACCCAACCTGGTCAACTTCTGGCCCCCATTACAGGCCCACAGCAAGGTACACTTCACATGTTTATCACTCAGTAACACTATGAAATTACAAAGCTTATTAAATATGTGCAACATTTTATGTTTATCTTCTTTTTTTTCTAATAGACCCCAAAGTCACGGCGAGGGGAGTCCATGTGGGACGCTCCTCCTGCCCTGTCTGCCCTGGTCAAACGGGTCTACATGTCCATGGTGGGCACCAGAAGGGACCACAGTGTGTGTGCACTGGGACGCAGCGGGACGGGGAAGACCACAGCATGTCAAGCCTTCACGCATGCTCTTATCAAACAAGCTGGCACAGCAGGAGAGAACATGAGTGGTGAGCAGCACTGTACGAATGAAAACTGTGTAGGGTTTGGAAGTATCAGCACTAAAGCTTCAAAGCTGTGTCCAGTTAACGTTATGTACAGTGTAGCGTTTGCATAGCAACACGTAATTATGCAAAATAACCTCGCAGAGAGTTTGTGGATCAAATGTCTTTGCAACGATGTGAGAGACTCACAATATCACACAATAAAGATCACTTCCATTTAATACTGCTTAAGGCTGTTTGAGAAGCTATTACATCATGAGGTGTTCTGATATGTGTGATATGTTGCGTGTTATAGCAGATTTTATTGAAATCATTTAAAAAGCTGCTGAGGAAGCTTCAATGTTTATAGCCAGCCTGTAGTAGCCTGTGTTTGGCGGACTCGTGGGTTTCCTCGGCTTTGTCTTTTTCTCAGAGAGACACCAGTTTCTGTGCACACTTCTCTGCAGTGATTAGTGCTCTTTCATTCACTAGCGGAGCGTGTTCAGGCTATGTTCACTATCCTGAGGTCTTTCGGCTGTGTGAGCTCTAAGCACAGCGATGCATCGTCTCGATTTGCGATGGTTTTCTCATTGGACTTTAACCACGCCGGACAAGCCGCTGCTGGTCACCTACAGGCATGTAGCACAGACACAAACACATGTACGTTAGTCAAACATGGCTGTGTGAACTGTTGTTCGTGACTTTTGTTTCTTTTGCTCCTTTTTGTCCTGCCACTCCATCATTCAGACCTTGATGTTGGACAAATGGAAAGTGTGCCAGAAAACGCAGGGAGAGAGTAACTTCCTGGTCTTCTCTCAGATGCTGGCAGGACTCAGCACAGAGACGAGGTAATCTTCAGTAGAAGGTAAAAGGCAGATTTGTTTAAGACAGGGGTCCCCAATCCCAGTCCTCGAGGGCCGGTGTCCTGCAGGTTTTAGCTCTCACCCTGGGTCCACACACCTGAATCACATGATTAGCTCATTACCAGGCCTCTGGAGAACTTCAAGACAGTGTGGAGGTCATTTAGCTGAATCAGCTGTGTTGCATCAAGGACACATCTAAAGCCTGCAGGACACCGGCCCTCGAGGACTGGGATTGGGGACCGCTGGTTTAAGAGCTGCGCTGGTGTGGATGTGCACCATCGCTCACTTTACTGCCACTTACTTTGGTTTTTTCCATTTCATATTACTTTGCGCTTGCACTGAATACGATTTACAGCTGAAATGCTACTAGTGGTAGGATGCCTTTTACCTGAAGCCCTCAGTATCAGATGATACTATTTATTTAACACATTTAATGAAGCCATGGCAAATTTACCTTCACATCATGAAAGTATACTGTAGGTTCAGACTGAAATCTTTTTTAATTTGTCCCCATTTTCCCCAAATTTTTAAGCCCTCCCACTTCTTATGTCCTCGTTGTCGTCCTGCCAACGCAGCAGCAGCTGCAGGTGTATATGCACATTCTTCCTTTATAGTTCTGGTGATTTGTCACATTTCAACCTATTTTCTCATTTCTGATTGTGCATTAGGATCGAACTGCAGCTGCACCAGCTCTCTGACTTCAACTCCTTTGGTATTGTTCATCCCACCAAGGTACAGTAAGGGGCTCTGTTTTTGACCACTATGTCACACGTCACGGTATAACAGACAGGCAGCATAACAGTCAGTGGAGTCCAGCACAGGGCAGTTGTGTTTTGATGAAGAACAGTGTAATGTTATATTCAGTGGCAACTGGGAATTATTCATTTCTAATATCCGACAAGGAAAAATCAAAGAAAATGAATAAGGTGGGAAAGCTTCTGCTCCCTAACCTCCACCTTTACATTGTTCCCTGGAAGCTTTCACTATGACCTGTGTTTGCTGATCATCAAGAAGAAACAAAGGAAGTCGGGACAAAGTCGAGTTTTTCCCCTTTCAGAGTGTAACACGCCGACATCTAAGATGGAAATCACCTTCAGACCTCAGACAGAGTCGTTCTGCTGTGATGCGTGACTGCTGATGGCACTGCTGCGTGGATGTTGTTTCAAAGATCTGTTTTTCATTAATACCATCGACGCTTTACAGCAGGGCAAGACATTAATTTAAATGTTGTATATTTTGCACTTTGTCATGTGTTGTATGCACCGCGTAACAGCCAGAGCCAGAATAGTCCCAGCACAGCCTCGCAGACAGCTAAACTGCTCTGATATATGGAGCTACTTTGGGTTGCTTTGTATTGGGACCCATTAGTATGCTGGTCCAGTCCCTGTTTAATAAACTACTAGTTGTGAAGAAATGCTCTGTGGATATTAAAGGAAAGAGAAAATACTGAATTTAGCCAAGAAATTTAAACAGGAAATGATACTAAAAAGATGCAGATGCAGCGTTTTCCTCAGAGATTTTTACATTTTTGAAACTGAGTTCTTCAACATGAAGTACGACATCCTCTGGGGCCTGTGCACAGAGCAAGAGATGTGTGTCCTGAGAGAGCTGACTGAACCGCCCCACCCACTCACTATGCGGCTGCTTATATCTACTCGTACTGTATCGTAACGCTGCTGAGGAACACAAGAGCAGTCAAAAAACCAAATCCCTTTGTGTCTGTGTACATCACAGATCTATGCTCTGTGTCTGAAGGTCGCTGCATTTGGCACAAACAAGTCAGTTAATGAATGATCCAGATTTAGAAGATTGACCAACACTTCTGTTTAATTCTGTCTGTAACTGATAAAACTGTGTATATTAGTGAGTCAGCGTTTGAACTGAACAGTAGCTTCATCCCACCAGAGTCTGCAAGCAAACAAAAAGTGTTTCAGTGCAAAGCTCTGGGTGTTCCTTTGTGTGACTATGAGGCTCTGAGGCAGCATAAATGGAAAAAATGAGCCCAAACACAGAGGGTGAAGTGGTGAAACCACAGAGTCAGACTGTGACTGGAGATAAGATGTGACTCAGCTGTTCCTCCACCTCACTGAACTGTCCGACTGTCAGAAACAGAAAAGACAGACTGTCCCCTCTGCCCTTCTTACTGCTCTCAGGTGGAGGAGAAACAGCGTGCATCCATTGCTTTCACAAAGCTTCTGAGTGCCATGGAAACGCTGGGCTTCTCACCCGGCGAGCAGAAGGCGATATGGCATGTTCTGGCTGGTATTTACCATCTGGGAGCTGCTGGGGCCTGTAAAGGTAACGTAGTGATTCACTGTGAGTCACACAGTGTTACCACACACACACACACACACACACACACACACACCTCCCCTCTGTAGTTCAGGAGGTACAACTATGGGAAGGTTGCTGGTTCAATCCCTGGCTGTCCAGTCCTTGGACAGCACACTGGCCCCGAGACACAGAGCGATTCTCTTTAGGAAAGCTTGATAGTGTCGAGCTAACACTCCACCTGCCATCCAGACACTTTACATTTCTCCCTGGTTGCTGAGCCGACCTCCATGCCATCACTGATGCTCAGTGTCGTAATCACATCCTCTCTGTTTCCCTTTGCTTGTGCAGTGGGCAGGAGGCAGTTTATGAACTTTGACAGTGCTCAGTTGGCAAGCAATGTGCTCGGATGTGAAGGCGATGATCTCCACACAGCAGTATTCAAACATCACCTTCGCCAGCTACTGCAGAGGGCCACCGGGGGCAGCAGAGAGAGGAGCGGCGCCGCAGAACCGGAGGAAGGTGTGACGCACACACACTAAAGCCAGCATGTGAAACACAGCAGTGGAATGTTTGGAGTGTGTTTGAGGATCCAGTTGCACACTGGCAGTGCTGATCATTACAAATACAAAACAATGGAAGTGAATAGAAAGATTGCTTCACTAATATAGTTTTATTGGTTATATTTTTTTTATTTATGTGAGACAAAAACAGAAACAGGAGGCACAAGAAAGGGAAACAAAAGAAGAGAGAAACTTTGGCTTTATAAATAAAGCCACGAGAAAGACCAAGACATGCTGTTTGTAGCCAGTTTGTTACCACAGTGTAACACATCAGCACCGCAAGGAAGTCACATAATCAAAGCTACTCATGTAAGCCTCACTGCCTTTACACCACCAAACATCCTTCCATCAGCAGAAAAGCTGTGATCAGCAGACCTGAGTAGTCCATGAATAATCTACCCGACCACACAGACGCAGTTTCTTGCTCGGAATCTGACAAATATGACCCAAAGGTAATCAGTGACAAATGAAGGTAAAAGAAGTGGTGACCTGATGTGTGATATTGGAGACGCAGAGAGCTGAAGTCACAGTTGCTCTGAACTTTCAATGGGTGCCTACATTTGTTATTTAGCATTTGTTGACTTTCTAGTGTGAGAACTGACACGAAGCCTCACAAGACTTAGCCAGAGTGTTGTCAAAGCCCTGCTTAACTTTTGAAAAAGATCAGAGAGCCCAAAAAGCAGGGATAAAAGATGTCATTAAGCCGTAGGTATTTGTAGAGCTTTCTTTGAGTTCCTGCATTTCAGAGGAACGTGCTGTAGGAGTGGATTTATCCCAATAAAAGCCTTTATCCTGTAAAGGAGAACATTAAACAACGCCAGCAGAAAAGTGTGTCTTCATTCCCTTTCATTCCCTTTGTTGTGTGCAGGTCCGCGGCTAACGGCTGCTCAGTGCCTGGATGGAATGGCTGCTGGGCTTTATGAAGAGCTCTTCACTGCCATAGTGTCACTCATCAACAGGTCTGGATGCATCTCACTAAATACATGAGACCCTCAGTCTGCCTCATAACGGCTGCCTAACATAGCTTCATGACTTTAGACTTTGTTTTATGATGGCTCGCTGTGCTTGTTCTTATTTTTTTAATATATTTTCTGTGGCACTGATTGACGACTATATTAAAAATGGCCAAAATTATGCCTGCAATCAATCTGAGTCTGAAAACTCAGTTTCTGATCACTTTTCTACTCTTGGCTCTGTATGATGTCACAGAGAAGGGACATCCCTAATATGATGATTTCAGGCTCAGGAACACTTAATCCTACTGTTAAAACCTTCTGTTTTTGAGAAGAAGACAGCTTTTAAAGAAAACAAAAACAGACTTGCTTGTTTCATGGAGAGGTGGCCTCATGGCTGGGTATGAGATTATAAGGATTGCTCCAAACGAGTCCAAATATTTAAACTCCCCGAGTTGAAAATGAGGGAAAATAAATAAGAGGATCTAAAGTTACTCTCCTTTTCTCAAGCTACATCTGTGGGCACCACTTACAAAGTTTGCAGACAGTCTGATGCATTGATCTGTGCTTCTGTTGTCAGATATATGAGTGAACAGCACACATATAAAGATCTGTAAAACTCAGTCGGGCTGTGTTTTGTGAACAGGGCGCTGAGCAGTCAGCAGCTGATGCTAGCCTCGGTGATGGTGGTGGACACGCCGGGCCTGAGGAACCCAAGACACTCAGCAGAGGAGAGAGGAGCCAGCTGGTCCGAGTTCTGCCACAACTACCTGCAAGAGAGGCTGCTGGAGCATTACCACTCACATACGTTTACACACACACTCGAGAGATACGCTCAGGTAACTCAGTCTACAGTTACACCTTTCAAGCTGAGTGATCATCTTCTGTGAGTGATACACACATAACACTTACAAATAAAAACTCAGTTTCTAACGCCTGAAAAGAGTATTGAGAAGATGGACAGAGTACTTTCATGTGCTGATGCATGTAGACAATGAGACAGAAGGACTGATGGGGGACAGTTAGTGAATCAGGAAGTGCGGAGGATTAGTAAGAAGGAAGTGCGGGGAGCTGTGAAGAGGTTCGGCTGGTCCAAATGACAAACCTGTGCAGGTAAGGCGATGTCTGAGAGGGAGGGCAGTGACTAGACCAGAGATGGGCAACTCCAGTCCTCGCCGGTGTCCTGCAGGTTTTAGATGCGTCCTTGATACAACACAGCCGATTTCATGGCTAAATTACCTCTTCAACATGTCTGGTGGTTCTCCAGAGGCCTGGTAATGAACTAATCATTTGATTCAGTTGTGTTGACCCAGGGTGAGATCTAAAACCTGCAGGGACACCGGCCCTCGAGGCCTGGAGTTGCCCACTCCTGGACTAGACTGTTTAACTGTTTTATCTTGGAGAGTGAGGGGGTGCCTGGGGAGTGTACGAGTAAAGATCGTCAAGAACATGGCTGGTGTGCAGAGCTGTAGTAACTACAGAGGGGTAAAGATGATGAGCCATACCATGAAGATATAGTAAGGACTTGTTGAAGATAGGTTAACAAGAGAGGTGATGGTAAGTGAGCAGCAGTATGGCCTCATGCTGAGAAAAAAACACTACAGACGTGATGTTTGCTTTGAGAGCATTGATGAAGGACAGAAGAGGTCAGAAGGATCTAGAGAAATCAGGTGATAGGGCACCAGGAGAGGAGCTGTGACAATGTGAGGGAGTCAGCAGGTACAGACAAGTATGTGAGGGAGGTCCAGGACATGTTTGATGACAGAGAGACGGTGGGGAGGTGCATGATACAAGTGACAGATGGGCTCAAGGTGGAGATGGGTCTCTGTGAACTATAATGTCTGCAGATGACATTAACATCTGCACCAAGACTAAGGAGCAGGTGGAAGAGAACCTGAAGAGGTGGAGGTATGCTCTGGAGAGAAGAGGAATGAAAGTCAGTTAAAGGACGACAGAATGCATGTGTGTGAATGAGAGGGAGACAGGCGGAAAGGTGAACATGCAACGAGCAGAGTTATTGAAGGCAGATGAGTTTAAATAGCTGGGATCGACCATCCAAAGCAACAAACAGTGCACGAGAAAGGTGAAGTAGAGAGTGTAAGCAGGGTGGAGTGGGTGAAGGCAAGCGTCAGTGGTGATCTGTGACCAAACGATAGCAGCAGAGCGAATTGCTACTTCTTTAGTGAGGTCCTGAGGTTGAAGTCGCTGGTTTTTACTGCAGTTTTGACACTAACATTGAGACTGTTCTGAACAAAGTTTTTCAACGAGTCATTCTTTGGCAAAACCTTAAACAGTTTTCACTCGTTTGATATAATTTGACGATCTCTTTATTAATACCTTAAAACTAACACTTTCTCAAAGAGTAAAAACATTTTACACAGTAGTTATAAATAATATTGTAACTAGGGAGTAAGTAAGTAATAAGATTCTAGCAGTTCCGATTCCATTATCAATATCACCGATCGATTTGATTTCTTATCGATTCTCAGTGGCTCCAATTTGAGAGTCACCACCCTAAGCAGCATATCAAGGACATTACATTGATGCATGTTTGTGCATGTTGGAGGTGTTTCCCCTCTTTGTTGGGGTCATTACTCAAAAAAAGTAAAGTAAAAAGGTTTTTACTCATATTAAACAGAACACTTTTCTTATAAGTAATGCAGTACGTTACTTAATTACACTCAAGAGAAAGACATTAGTTACGCTACTTATTACGTTACTTTCATGTGACCCTGTAAAATGATCTGAAACATGCTGTCTAATGATTACCAATTAACAATATAAACCTACAGGCTACAGCCCCACACACCAGCCCGGAGAGGCCTTAAAGCGATCGTGACCATAATTCTACTTTAGAAACATGAACAGGTACAAACAGAGGCTGCAGCCTCTGAAGTCCAGCAGCGACGGGCTTCACTGCAAACGACAGCTCAGGTCAAGGTTATTATTCTACACAGACCCAATGGCATCATATTTAAGAATAAAAGAAATGTCCATATCTATTTTCCTCCTCCAACAAACAAGGAAATCTCAGCTGATTGTAACGAGAGTGCAAGAACCGATAAGTGGGATCAACAGGCAGGCAGACTAACGATTCCAAGGAACAGGACTACTACGATTCCCAAAGTTGAGAAAGAGGACTTTAAGTCATTCTTTCAAACAGCAGTGGTGCATAATGCTGGCCAAAGCAGGCAGATGTGACAGCAGCTATGTCATTTCTTAAACATAACTCAGAATAGTTTACACTTGTTGCTAATCAAGCGATGAACCCAGTTCAGAGCAGGGGTGGATCTAGAGAAATTTGCTTAGGGTGGCATGGGGGTGGCAAGGAAATCAAGTGGGTGGCAAAAAGCAAAGTCCTCTTTTATTTCTAAATACATATTCAGGTGGTTACATACAGTTAAAATGATTCAAATGCAGTAAAAGTATACACGTTTTTCATATAAATATAGTGTATAACTTAATTATTTTCTGTAGCCCACATAATTAAACAGTTTAGTTAGATAAAACATGCAAATTTTATGTATGTATAGCCCGTATAAAATAAATATGTCCCCCAACAAGTATAAAATTCAGAAAGCAACAGAACATGGGGTGGTTGCTTTACAAACACAAGTTTGACTTAAGTTTCACACTTTTTTGATAGAAAAAAAATCAAATTGTTGCTTAAATTTACACAAAATGTCGGAAATCTGCAGTCATGAACAAAAATGTAAAGCTAATATTTAATGATTTGGTGGGTTAACCCTCTGAGGTCCAAAAAAGAATTGGCCATTTTGACTCCTTTTGATTTTACATTTGTATTTCACCTTCAAATTTTTCCATTAAGTTTTTTTCCTGCCTTGCTTGGTATCAGTCTTTTCAGCTCAACCTCACATGTCTGAATTTAGTTGTTTTTTCATTGACGTACTGTATTAACACAACTGATCCGAAGTCACAGAAAAAAACTAAGATCCTAGTAGTTTTTTTTAATGTAAAAACCACAGACGTGCAGGGGCGGATCTAGAAGGGTGGTATGGGTTGGCAATTGCCGCCCTAGTTTTGCATATGACAGTGTTGTTTATTAAAATAAAATAGCATTAATAGCGTAGCTTTTAGCGTAGTTACAGTTAACAGTGAATAAAATTTCTAAAATTGAACATGTTGCATAGTGTCCTCCACCCTCCACCATTACCAAATGGTTCAGCCCATAGCGCAGACCAGCTTTATTTCTTGTTTTCAATACAAATACATATTTATTTATAATACAGGCCATACGGTACATAAAGTCAAAACTCACATGTTTTATGTAACTAAAGTGTTTAATTTTTGTGGGAAAATCACAGCAAGAATTTCTGGCACAACTTCACCTGCTCCCAAGGTGCATGGAGAGCATGAAAAGTTCAAAATGCAGGAACTGCAGCAACACTGGACCATGACCCTGATGAAGGCCACAGGCTGAAACGCGTTAGTCGATCAATAAAGTGGTTCATCCTCTTTTAAGTGTTGCTGGAGTTCCTGCATTTTAATTTTTGTGGGCTACAGAAAATAATTAAGTTACAGACTCTATTTATATGAAAGACTTGTATACTTACTGCATTTGAGTCATTTTAACCATATGTAACCACCTGCATATGTGTTTGAAAAAAAGGCTTTGATTTTGCCACCCCAGTAAAACAGTAGACCTACAACAGATATATTCAGATTCGATTAAAATGAAACACAAAAATGTCTGCCAGCTTTGAGTTAAACTGATTATTACTGAGTGTTTACCTGAACAACATTATGCATGTTGTGTCTGCTGCAGGAGAAGATCCACATGGAGTTTGAATGTCCGGAGAGCAGCCCGGCTGAGGTGGTGTCTGCCATCGACCAGCCACCTCCACAGGTACACAGCACTGGGACGTAGAAAAGACGTTAATGTGAGCATGAGGACAACGGCCATGAGATCTACCAGGAATCTGATGTTTTCAACTTTACTCTCAGGAATTTTAAAGATGTCTAATGTTAATGTCTGTGGTGTTATATGATAATAGCTTCAGACATTCCAGAAATAACTTCTCAGAAGTTCTCATCAGAACATGAAGAATCAAAGTAACTCTGACCTCATTAAATTCTCCTGATCCTATGCTTGCAGGCACGAGGCATTAGTTTTTATCTCAAATCATCCGCTGCCCATCTGCAACAACCCAAATAGCAGTTTATCAAAAGCTGACGAACTCGTCTGAGTTGGGTTAGATTAGATTAGGGAAAAGTTTCACCAGCTGCACCTTCAACTGGAGGTTGTTATGTAGCCTGAGAGGCGCACCAACACTTCTCCTCATTATTATTACAGTCTGTCTTTACTACTCCGCCCTAACAGAAGCCACAACACTGCTTGTTTGCCAGCGTTTATCTTGTATTACCAATTACATGTACTGTGTCTTACTTTTAGCATTAAAATGTTTTTCTTCTCTACTTTTCACTGTATCCTCCATCTGACCAATAGAAGGCCATCATGCTTTAACCCAATGTATGCTTGAAAAGCGTGTGTGTGTTTGTGTCAGGTCCGGGCAGCAGATGGAGACCCCAGAGGTCTTTTATGGGTTCTGGATGAGGAGATGGTGACGCCCGCCACTTGTGAGAACAGGGCCGTGGAAAGAGTGTGCCAGTATTACAGCAACATGGGTAAAAACACACAGAGAGACTCCCTGCTAGTGAAAACGTGTGCGCCGTATAACAGAGTATGAATTCATTGTGTTTGTGAACACGGATGTCCTTGCAGTGCGACAGTGTGAGCAGCTGCTGCAGTGTGAGGTGAAGCACCTGATGGGCTCCGATCCTGTCCGATACGACCTGGCTGGATGGTTCAGCCTCATCCAGCACAACCCCTCTGCTCTGAACACCATCTGTCTACTCCAAAACTCCACTGTGTAAGTCGGAGGCCCAGGGGGCTGCCCCACCTGCACGTCCCGTCTGAATCAATATCTTCTAGTAGGCTCCAGGTGGCAAATGGCCCCGGGAATAAAGTTTACACAAAGAGTGGTGAAAGCCTTTCAAACAAGGATGTGTTAGATGTCAAAAGTCTGTATATTAAACTAAAACTAGTTATTGTGACCCTCTAAAAGGCTGAAACAGTGCTAATATAAAAGGACAGTTTTCTCTCCTCTCTCACAAGTTACTGTCTTCTTTTATTTCTTGGTGTTTAACCTGAAGATATGCACATACCGGTACTTGTATTGTGTTTAAATTAGATTAAACTAAGATAAGAAAAGTCTTTATTAACCTTTAGGGAAAAAAATTTGGGTATTTTGGTAGAACAAAAGAAAGAAAATGTAAAATACTTTTGATGGAGTAATTAACACGTGTTCATTAGCAGGTATGAACAAGTGTGGTTCATACTTTTGAATGGCAGGGCTTTTCCTCATTTACTCACAGTACATCCCAACTACACTGTTTTAGTGAGTGCAGAAGCATGTTTTTGTGATAGCTCGGCCCTCTGTCTGCCTTCCCCAGAGGGGTCGTGAAAGCCATGTTCACCCCCAGAGTTTCTCTGCCCCCTCTGTGTCGGGCTCTGGGCGGACTAGAGGGTGGCAGCCAGCACTCTTTGCAGAGGAATGGCACCATCAGGAAGACGTTCAGTGGGGGAATGGCAGCGATACGCAGACACTCCCAGTGTATTGCAGTGAAACTCCAGGCAGTAAGTTCCCAGAACATTCACTATCATATTCGTATCTATTTCTGTAGTATAACTGGATTACTTCCCTCTTTGCTGCTTTTCTCACCGTGCAGGATGCTCTTATGAATCTGATCCGTCGAGCCAGGCCAGCGTTTCTGCAGTGTGTCAGTGCAAAGACTGACAATGGAGGTTTTGACATCTCAGCCCTCAGGGTGCAACTGCACTCCACACAGATCCTGTCAGCTCTGCAGCTATACCGCACAGGTATGCATGCTCATGCATTCACGGTACACTGTGTGTAAACTAAGTATAAAGTTATTAGTGACCAGTATGGGGTTAGGGTTATTGTTTTGTATTGCCCGCATGTTTAAAAGGCAATTATCCTGCAAGTAGAATAGGTTATCTTTCAGAGTAAGTCACGTGTGTTTGCTTTTGCATTACTATTGCACTGTGGCAAACCAGCAAAACAACTAGCTGCTTGGTTTTCTAATATGTGGAAGAAGAGACTCCTATCACAATTAGAGATTGACAAGGTGAACACAAAACCTGACATCAGGCCAGGGGGGAGATGTCACTATCCCCACACACCTGTGGTTCTTGGCTACCAAGCCCCAAGAAGGGTATCAGTGCGAGAGTGACCTGAGAGATAGGATCATGGCTAAGCTGGAAAACTTGGATCCCCAAAAAGTACAGTAAGCTGCCCATACCCGAGGCCTTGGAAACTGGTTTGCGAAGGCTCACAGCTGCTTGAAGAGTTCACCAGAGAGATTGAACCAAACAATGCATTCATGTACGAGCTTAGCTTTTTATCCAACACTGGACACTCTGCAGTTGATGTTTGCAGGCAGGCTAGTTTTCTGCCGACCATACAGGAGCAGGAATGTTAGCCAGAGGCCTCAGGAAGCACGTGTGTGATTGTGTGACATCTACACTGTTCATAGGCCTGGCTGGACAATGGAGCCAGCTTACTATCCCAGCATGAAGCATTTCACCGAGCACTAGTGAGTGTCAGAACCAGTACGTGTACTGGAGGAAGAGTACATCAGGAAGACAGCTGCTGGTGTCCTTAGTAAATAACAAAGGCAGCAGAAAGCAGAGAATGAAGAGGAGCAAAAAACGGAGCCATCATGGAGGGACAGGCCCCTGCATGGCCCCTGTATACAGGAACATCTGTGCCGAGCGCAGCCTGGAAGGTCAAAATATGAAACACCTTAGAGGGTGGCTGAGAATGAGCTAAGATCCTGTGGGACTTCCAGATACAGACAGGCAAACTGGTGATGGCTAACCAACCAGTCACAGATGGAGAAGCAGAGGAGGAAGACAGATGTAGCCATACCAACATTAGGAAGAAGGAATGCAAGGATCTAGATAAATGCAAAGGGCTGAGAGAGGAGCCAGAGAAGATGTGGGAGGTGAAGACAACAGGAGATCCTGGCAGTTCTAGGAACAGTAGAGATACAGCACAGGCCTCTGGTACAGCATCAGAGCTTGAAGGATCAAGACCCCCACCACCACCACACACACATCTATATAGCTATGTAGATATATTTATATATACATATATTCTTAACATGCGTGACCCTTTTTCCAACTATTCCTGATGCAAATGACAAAATCAATCTGTGGCCATGTTTGTCTGCAGGTTATGCAGAGCACATGACTCTGGGGGATTTCAGGTGTCATTTCCAGGCTCTCGCTCCTTCAGTCATGAAACGTTACGCTTCAGTGTTTGTCAGCCACGATGAGAGAAAGGTCAGATGGCACATGGCAGCAGCTGCCTCTCCTGTACAGCATCATGTCTGTGAGTAAACACCTTTTGTTGTGTTTGCGTGTGTGTCAGGCAGTGGAGGAGCTGCTGGTTGAACTGGATGTGGATAAAAAGAGCATCCTCGTGGGTGCCAGCCGGGTGAGAACTTGTTTGAGCTCTTGTACTCCAACAGCTGAATTTGTTTCCTGCTGATGTGGCTCATACTTTTTTTCTCTTTTGTGCATCAGGTGTTTATGAAGCGAGGTGTGTTGCGCTATCTGGAGCAGCAGAGGGAAAAGCAGGTCACTGGTTGGCTGGTCCACCTACAGGCCGCCTGTTTGGGACATCTCGCCCGTCAGAAATATCGCAAACTCAAGGTACTTATGTGTCTGTGGGCTTGCCTTCTGCACTGCTGACTGGGAATTGATGGAAATGAGATAAATTCAGATTCCTTTATCAATTCTTGTTAGGATCTCACTGATTCCACTTTGAGTGTTGCCACCATCGCTAAACAGCATATTAAAGAAATTACCGTTGTGCTGTTTAGCAGTAAACAGTAATGTGTCTGTTTCTGTTCTGGACCCACTTTGAACTTTGCAGTCTTGTCCCGTTTGTCAGTAAAAATAACATTAATGTGCATTAACTTTACAACTTTTGTGTTTCTTTTTGAGAGTTTTCAAACTCGTTGTCGTGCTTTTATTTGCACTCTCTGTTTGTGTTTTTCTTTTTGTACGTTGAACTTCTTTGTGGTCGTTTTGCATTTGTGTAGTTGGTCTGTTATGCTTTGCATGGTGGTTTTAGATGGGAGTTGTTTTTTTTTGTTTTCTTTGCTCTTTGTGTGTTTACATTTTTTTAATCTCTCTTGGTGTGCTTTTCCTTTTTTTGTAGTTGTGTGTCTTTTGCATTCCTGGGGTTGTGTTATGATTTGTGTGGTTGTTTTGCATCTCTTTGTGATCAACTTCAGTCTCTTTGTTTCTGATTTATTGTTTACAGTTTATTTGAGGTATTTCTATGGATGATTTGCACTCATTGACCTTTGACCTTAACAAGTAATCATTCAAATACACACATTTACACAGTTATGACATAAATTATTGTGATAGAATAAAAGCATGTTTAAGGTAATGTCACTGTAAAAGTAAAGGTGTCCTTACGTTTCATTTCTATAACTGATGGTTCAGGTCTCGATGAAACTCAGCTGTAGGTTAAACACTCACATTTTGTGTGTGCGTGTCTGCACGTGTCTGCGCGTGTGTGCGTGTTTGTGTGTGTGCGTCTGTCTCCAGGTGCAGCAGATGGCGGTCAGCTGTCTGCAGAGGAACCTGCGGGTCCTCAAGGTCGTGTCCAGGTGGAGTTGGTGGAAACTTTTCTGCAGACTGCGTCCTCTCCTTGATGTCAACATGGACAATGAAAGGCTCAGAGCCAAAGAGGTACATGATCACAATGAAACCATGAAACAATGTTTTTGCTATTTTGGCAGAGATTTAGATGAAAAGAATGAAAACTGAGTGCTTGTGTATTTTAATAATACACAACTATAATATGCCAATTAAAGCTGCAAGCAGCGTTATAGGGCCCTCGTACCCCGACGCGTCGAGCTACGCCCGACACTTACACCCAGCACGTCCGATCTGATTTGACATTGATGGAATTCATACGTAAAACCAGTAGCTAAAATTTCATCTCGTTCAATGATGATTATAGTCGTTCTGCTAGGTGGCGCTCTAACTGTTACTGGCAAATGGCATTAAAAACATTTCCAAGCTCGACTCTCATCATGCCTGTGAAGTTTGGGAGAGATTGGACATTGTGTTTTTGACTGACAGCAGATTACTGCTTTTGGCGAGTGATTGAAACTCCACTTTAATTTTAAAATGGCTGACTTCCTGTTGAATTTGGGATATGGCTCCAAGAGACTTTTTTGTACATCTGCATATCTTACATAAGCTTAACAGGTTTCAGACTCATAGATGCAACACAGAACCAGGGCTGATGTTTTGAAATTTTGTAGGGGGTGCTGTGGCGCCATTTTGCAATATTCCATGAAAATGATCACACAACAAGAAAGTCTCCATCACATTGCAGGTGTCCGCCAAATTTCAAGAGTTTTTGATCTTTCTGAGCCCCTCAAAAGCCACTTCATCTTTCACTGTGAACCGCCTGGCCTCC
>VUQR01019539.1:2197-12462 GCA_015108515.1 Hemichromis elongatus
AGGTTAGTTGGTCAGAAAATGTCTAAAAGCCTAAAAAATATGTATAAAAACAAGGAAATAATATAAAGAAAGTGTTTGTGATTGTATTTGTTAGAAGAAAACATAAAAATCCAAATGGTAACATTTCAAACATTTAGTAGAAAAATGCTTTTAATTTTTGACATTTTTAAATGTTAAATTTAAAAAAAAAAAAAAACCACCCAAAAAATAAAAATTGAACATGCGAAAACTGGTGGATAAAAAAAGCAGTAGGGCTTGTTTGCATCTATATTTGCTCTTGGTTTCAGAAGGAGGAGAAGGCGTGCCAGGTGAGTCAGGTGTGTTTGGAGTATGTGGTCGGCTGGCTGAGGGCCAGGTATGATACGGGCGGTCACGCCCTCGTCTTTTACGGACTCCTGCCGTTGGCGTTTGGGGACACTTTGAGACTCTGACTCTGTGGGGATGGAGCTGTTTTCATGTGGAGTCCTGCTGCTGGCATTAACGATTACAGGTGAGTCTCACCTGAGATTTTAAACTCACAATCTTATCTAGTCTGAAATTGAAATGATGATAAGAAGAGATTATGCTCATCTCCTTTTAGAAATTTTTAATAATTTCAGATACTGTAAGTTACAGCTGACTGTGGACACACTGAGAGCAGAGACACAGCTTTGTTCTGGTTTTAACATCAAACTAAATTTAGAGTTTGTATTCAAATCTGTAAATTTCCCGTTTTCAGCGCTGCATGAACACGAAACTCCAGACGAGTCCGTTTGACTCTCAGTGTTTTGACTGCTGAGGGAGAGACCTGAGCTCTTGCTCTGGTTTTACTGCTCATTACAGAACAATACAACAAGCTGACTCACAATTACCATAAATAAAGGAACAAATGAAAAGAGCAACAATACATGTAAACAGTTTCTACATTAACCTTAGAAGGAGGTCATTTTACTCATACTTTTATATTTTTTTTATGTAAGTTTTCAGTAAGTATCTTTTAAACATCTAAATCCTTCCTGCCCTCAAACTGTCCTGCGCCACAAAAACACCTGTCGGAGATTTGAGTTGGTTGCAGTCATGTGAATACATTCATGCAAAGTGAACCAGTTTGAAGATGAGATAAAACTTTATTGATCCCACAGCGGGGAAATTTGTGCATTACCATAGGTCAGAAACAGATTAAAGAAGAATACAAAGAGTGTAACCAAATATAAAAGAGCAAGAAGTACAAAATACATAAAATAATATAATATATACAGCAGTAGCTGAGGTTCTATGTACACTCGAGGCTGGCTGCAGCAGAGTCAGTCGCCATGTGAAAACTTTACAGCCTGATACACAAACTGTTTGGTCTCTGTGGATAATTTGATCCTTCATAACAACAGAGACGTGTTTTATTAAAGGGAGGGATGTGGTTGCTGTGAGAGATGGATACAGACAGCTAGCTGCTAGCGATCTGTTTGCCTTCACTTTATTTATTTATTTATTTGATTGATCGATCGATTGATTGATCCCCCACAGGGAACAATCATGTGAACTTTGTTTTTCTTTCACTTTGAACAGAAATCATCAGGAACTGATTAATATGTGATAGTGGTTGACGCTGAAGGACATTATGTACGTACCTATGAGATGCCAGCAGCGTGACACTGGCAGCATCGTTCACGCTTTGAATCCAAAGCATGATGATAGCGTCCCGGTGCTTTACTGACGCTGACAGTCAGCCTCGGAATCAGATTTGGCTCAAGACAATATCGAAACATCTTTTTAGTCCAGCTCTCAGAGTCGGTTAGCCTCATTCCAGCTGCTCAGCCATGAAGGCCTGATGGATGGGGGCTGTTCTCACCAGCGTCCTTATCTCTGTCGACGGCTGAAAGTTGATTCCAATAATCATTTTAATGAGTATTATAAATATTTTGGAACAATAATTACAAAACAAGGAGAAATCAGCCGAGAAATAAAACAACAGTGCAAACAGATCGCTCCCCGCGATCATTTAAAACATAAAAGCAACATGAGCGGTGCGGTTTACCTGTTACATCATAGGACAGAGTTCAGAAAGACGTCAAGCTGAGACTAAAGGACAGAGTTTCAGCTTGAATTCATCAATTCACGCCGAGCTCTTCCCAAAATGTTTGATTTTGTGTCAGACTCAGTGAAGCCGCTGCAGGACTTCCAGATGTTAGTGTGAGGTTGATGTCCAGTCCTCTGCTCAGGTTTCTTATTTCCATGCATTTCCCAGTATTAGGGAGCAAGCAGCCAAGGACATGCAGGCACAGGCGTCATTTTCAAAATGTAGGTTTCAGTATACGCCCAAAATATCATCAAAAAGAGATCCACTCATCAGAACTGGACAGAACGACAAATGAGAGACAGCTCACTGTGTACAGGAACCAAGTAAACCATTAAAAAGAAAAAAACCACACGACGGTAATGAAACTCTGGGAACCAAATATGCATTGCTTACAGCATCGTGTCATAATGTATTAAAATAAATTCATTAAACTAGTTGTTTGCGTATAGCTTGATTGCTAAACTGGCTTAATGTAAAGATGAGGAAGAAGTGTGAACGTGTGAACACCACCAGAGCGCTTCAGTCGTTGGGCACGGCCGTCACAGCCAGCTCTGAATCTGTTTGTTAAAACCAGTTTGGACGAAGAAAAAACTGCTCTCACTCAAACGAGCTGTAGCCTTTGGTTTTCTGCCGTCATGCTTTTAGAAGCCCTGATGTGACCGACCTGTTCACATAACAAACGCAATTTCATGGAAAAGACAACATGACGTACCTCAGCTGATAATTTAAGAGCTGTAGCCTAAAGCAAACGGGTCAAAGAGCAGCTGAAACACAGGTACACTCTGGAGCTCTTTATTCTTGGAAATCATGTCAAAGCTTCTGTCAGCCTGAGAAATTCCAGGCCGACTGATTTGATTCACAGTCTGCTGATGATTCATGCTGCGGTATCGACGCAGGGACGGGTTTTTCATGTTAAAGGTCACTGAATGTTATCGTCACGGAAGAAGTCGAACCAGAAACAATATTCATGAAATCAGCCGTGTTTACTTTATCAGTGTAGAGTGAGCATCATTGGTTAAAGCAGTAGGACTGTAGAGTCGCCCTCATCGGGCAGCAATGAGACAGAGTTTTCATTTTTAAACATTTTCTAAATTGAATGTTTTGGTTGACTGTTTGTCTTTTAAAATCTCCACAGTGACAGAGGAAGCAGCTGATTTCCCTCTGAAACCTAATGAAGCATAAAGCAGAATCAATGTTAGTTGCGCCACTGTGGGGATTTTCTAAACGTACCCGTTTAAATGCAGGCTGTGGGTATTTGTTGTCAGTTGTCATCAACTATGGAAAGATAAAATATTAAATACTGAGCTTCTTCATACCACAATCTCTCAGTACATCTGTGCTCTTATTGCTGCTTATTAACGTATCCTGTTTTTCAACACAGCTGTTTGGTTTTTTTGCCCTCAGGACCAGATAATGATTTCATCTTTGTCTTTGTTTGGCTCCATGCCACACATTCCAGCCCAACCTAGAAACTCTAACAGCACATTAAGAACAACCAGCCTGTTCAGTTCACTGACATCTAACAAATACATCATGTCTCCCTTTCTATTGTCTCTAAACAGGAAGCAACGCACAGCTCGATGGTGAGTGCTGCCAATCCATTTATTAGTATAATGCAGCTACACACACGCGTACAAACACACACCTGTACAAAATCTGGATTAAAAATTTAAAAGTAGCCTATTATCTCTATGATCAATCACATGCAGAAAAGTTTTTATTAAAGTAAGTAAAGTAAGATTTATGTGTAAAGTAAAAAACAATCTTCAGTTCTAATAATCTGGCAAAGTGTAACAATGTAACAATACTAAAATCACAGAGTATAAACTTTGTTTTATGAAGTCTTGATGCATGTTCGGTTCAGTTTTTAGTGGGAGAAACGTTTCGTCACTCATCAGCTGACTGCAGGTTTCCAACCTTATAAACAGGACATTTACACAATGACTTAAACCAGCAGCATTGAATGAACAACGGGTTGTGACGTCAGTTCTTTCATGATTAACATGCAAATGTTTGTTGATCAGTGGTCGTAAGAATTTACATAATCATGAAGAAGCTGAGCTCACAGCCGCTGTCCCCTCAGTGGGCTGTGAGGTCTTTATGCAAATGTCCTGTTTATAAGGTTGGAAAGCTGCAGTCAGCTGAGACTGAAGGAGTCACCTGATGATGATGAAACATTTCTCCCACTGAAAACATCCAGATGAACAGGATCAGCCTCTTGGAATTAGTTTTATGAACATTTTAAACCAAATTTGGTGTCTTTCTCTGAACCTAGAGACAGCTGTTGGTGTGTGGATCAGTACTGAAATAATGATTCTTTGCCTACAGTTTGTGGAATTGCTCCACTTAACTCCAGGATCGTGGGAGGCAATGATGCTCCTGTGGGAGCGTGGCCCTGGCAGGTGAGTCTGCAGACGTCCGGTTCCCACTTCTGCGGAGGCTCCCTGATCAACAATCAGTGGATCCTGACTGCTGCCCACTGTTTCGGCAGGTGAGTCCTCATCCTGTCATATGAGCCACCCTCTTCACCTGTCTGTACCAAAGCATTAACAGTCACTACTCCTTGGTCTTTTCAGCATCAGCAGCCCATCACAAGTGACCGTTTACCTCGGACTCGAGTCACTGCAGGGCATTAATACTAATGGGGTCTCCCAGTCAGTGTCACAGATAATCAAACATCAAAGCTACAACTCCCAAACTAACGACAATGACATCACACTGCTGCAGCTGTCCTCAGCTGTTCAGTTCACCGACTACATCACACCCGTGTGTCTGGCGCAGGCGGGCAGCAGCTTCCCTGATGGGACGACCACCTGGGTCACCGGCTGGGGCAACGTCCAACAAGGCGGTGAGAATTCGAGCAGCAACAGCTCATAGTTATTCATCTTTATTGTTATAGTTGGATTTACGATCATACTCAACTTAACAAGTTAAATAAGTTAAACAAGAGGTCAGTGTGCGTGCAGCAATCCCTGTGAGCCAAAACCTCAGAGCAGTTCTCCCACTCTGGGATCTTTATGCTACAGCTGATAGTCCCAATATGGTCATCTCAGGCTGCTACATCTGATTTTAGGGTTAGCCCAGAAAAAAAGCTTCAGAAAAAGAAATGTGGTCTCTGACTTTGCAGGACAGGTAAATAAATACATTTTTGAAGACCAACTTTGAGGCAACTAAAACAGCAAATCAGCAGAAGTGAGTAAATGAGTGTAGACAGGCTACATGTGCTGACTTTAATCTACCAACCCCAACAACAGGGAAGATGAATATACACATACACAAGAACTTTCTTCACACGTGGTGGATTCGTGCCTCAAACTGCTCATATCTGTTTTCTCCTCCAGTTTCTCTTTCATACCCTGCGACCCTGCAGGAGGTGAGCATCCCTATCGTGTCCAACACCGTCTGTAACAACGACATCGGTGGAATCACAAGCAACATGTTGTGTGCCGGCCTGACTCAGGGAGGAAAAGACTCCTGCCAGGTGAGTCTGGGTCCATATGAACATCTGCAAATGAGTCTGAAGCCACGATGCAAAGCACCAATCACAACGCAGACAGTGGAAACTCTGAAGGACCAAACATATGAACCGTGTTTGTTTACACTGTTCTCTACCTGTACACATGTTTGACTTGACTGAGTTTGTGTCCAAGTGTTTGTTATCGCACTGAAAAACTGTCTGATGAAACGGATTATTTTAAATGTATTAACACAAATGATTAAAGTGCATTAGGTTGAAAAGGTATAACTGCGCTAAATTAGGTAAGGTAGGTATCAGGTAAAATTGAGAGTATAAATGGTAAAAAAAACAAACAAAAAACAGCGTAAAAATTTTTGCGATATGAAAATTAACGAAGTAACAAGAACTATAACGATGCTTATATGGTTTTCATACAGACTTTAACATTCGTGTTCTTTTTTGGTGTAAATTGTGCGTCATTAGCAAAATGTTAGCAAAGCCATTTGACAGACTGATATTTACACGCACACACAAAATCATACAAATATAATACATTTATATTGACACTTTTTTACACAAATGTAAATCAATCCATCCACGTATGCCTGCTGGTGCTATAACCATCATGACTGGTGTGTGCAGGGTGACTCTGGAGGCCCCCTGGTGGTTAAAAACAGCTCCGTTTGGGTCCAGGCTGGAATAGTGAGCTTTGGATATGGCTGCGCTCAGCCCAATTCCCCAGGAGTCTACACTCGGGTATCACAGTACCAGTCCTGGATCAACAGCTACATCAGCAACAACCAGCCAGGCTACATCAACTATGGAACCTCCTCCTCCTCTGGAGGCACTTCATCTAGTTCAGCCACAACAACGGCTCACTTCATCTCCTTCTCAGCTCCTCTGCTGCTCTCCATCCTGCCCATCCTCTTCTCTCTCTTTGTCCTCTCATAGGAATGCACCAGTTCTACTTAATCACTGGACAAACTGTATTTACATCATCAATTTCTTTAAAAAAAAATGTAAAAAGGTTCCCTGAAGGCTCAAACACTTGTTTTCAGTTCACGTTGCTGTTTTAGTAACATTACAAAGAACAGGAATGTTGGGATCTTTTGGCTTTATTGTTGATTGTCAAATCATAAAAACAGATAAAAAAAAAACCCCCACAACAAATCCAAAAAAACCTGATTGATCACCTTTATTTAAACAATGCTTACATGAACTACCTGCAGAATAATGACCCTTAAGCTTTTTATCATCACCCTACTCACACTGAATTAACCAGGCATATTTGTAACAAGTAAAACATTTTTACTTTAACAGATCCTGTAAAAAGCTTTAAAAATGTATTCTGTCTTTAAATGATTTCAAAGGACAATAAAAATTTAAAAATGCTTTAGCAGAATTAGATTTAATAAATGATTAATGTTTTAATTGAATTTGATCGGTTTCATCCATCAGTTTATATTTTTTACCAAATATACCAAATAGCAATTAATGATAATGATAATTAATTATGATAGAACACATCAAAAGTAACAAATGAGCAATACTGTTTAAAAACTACAACAACTGTTATGTTGGATATGTTTGGCTAAAACACTGTTACAAAAAAAGTAAATTCTATTAAGATATATGTGTGTGTGTGTGTGGGTGTGTGTGTGTGTGTGTGTGTGTGTGTCTAAAATCTAAAAACAAAATATAAATTCATAAAATCATTTTAAAATGCAAAGTATTATGATTTTTATTTTTTATATTTTTTTTTTATTTTTTTTTAATTCTAATTGTTTTATTCTTTGATTTTTAGAATGTAATATTTAAAATCAACAAATGACTATTTATTTGAACTCAGAAACTATTTAACTCAGTTTTCTGTTATTTACATGGTGCTCAGGGGACGTTGTGCTCAAAGCAGAGGGAAACCGTCGGAGACCGCGGGGAGGAAAAACTCCTTTTCAAATATGAAGTTAATCTCGGTCAGAACCAAACTGAACTCAGACACAAATGAGTTTTCCTACAAGTGTGATGACTAAACTAAAGCCATTTTATTTACTTTATTACTTTTTTTTTTCAAAAATAAACTTTTAATGTTTTAAAATGTTTAAACCAAGTGCCAGTAACTGTGATCTTCCAGTAAACAGGAGAAATATTTATAATTATTACCTTCTCTTATTAAAATGATCAGGGATTATAACCTCTGGCTGTTTGTTTGGTTTTATATCTCTCCTCTTCTATTCTGTTAAATAAAACATATTTTCCTAACATGTGCAGGATTCTTTGTGCAACTTTTTTTTAATTTTGCATGGAAATCCAGAGGATGTGGGACTTTCTTTGGCTTTCATCAGACTAACTAATGTTACCTTGGAAACAGAGTTGACCAGTCAGTGACACCAACATGTGACCAGCTCCAGCAGAGAGCATGAACTCCACATAAAACCTCACCCACCTGTAAAGTGACGCTTCAGCAACAGTAACCAAGTTGGTGATGTCCAACAACGACAATCAACTTTAAAATGTGGCTGAATCCGAAATGATGCGGCGAAATGTTTTTCGGGGAATCATAGAAGGTATAAATTCTAAACATGGACACCGTGATATTGCTCATCACATGAGTGTTTTGAGAGCAGGTTGGATGAGTGAGCGGTTAGAGAGAAAGGTAGGACTGGGAGTGTGTCTGCAGACTTCCATGGTGGCATTTTGGATGCCATTAAAATTCATAACAAGACAGACACAGAGTACAGTAGGCCCTAAGGATAAATCTGTGTGTGTGTCCGTCATGCTGACATTAGACCTGAAACAGTAAGCACTGACCTGTCAGCCTGAGGGGGGCGTTTTGTTGTTTGGCCCAGGGGCCACAAGTGGCCCGGTGAGGAGAACGTCTTTAACAGCCATAAATGTAAATTAGGTCAATTTGTTTAATATATTGTGTTTATGTATATTATTTATTTGCTTCAATTCTTTTTTTATTAACCTTGTTTTCTTTAATGGGTAGAAACTATGCACCAAGTCTGTGGCACACATTTAAACACACGCAGTCACCTTTGGTGACGCAAGACGAGGTTTAGCAAAGGAGGTGAAGAAGCCAGGCGTAAGTTAAATAAGTCATAAAGATGATTAAATAAGCTGTTTCAAAGTGAAAGGAAGCTGTGAAGAAAAGGAAGAATAGAATAGAATAGAATGCCTTTTATTGTCACTATACAGTTGTAAAATGAGATACAGAGCATCTCCTACTCAGTACAAACATGCTGGGGGGGCACAGTTCTGCAGCGCTATATACACATGGACAGTATTAACAAAGGGAAAGATATATATATATATATAAAATGTAGGAATATACAAGCCGTTTAATAAAAGAAAAAAAAAGCAGTATGTAATAAATAGTGTTGTGTGTATATACAGTTGGGTTATTGCACATAAATTGGTATTGCACAGTGGTGGTCCATAGAGGAAGTGGGAAGAAAAATACTTGGGGGGGGGGCGGTTATGGCTTTGGGGAAGAAACTGTTTTTGAGTCTGTGGGTTTTTGTGCTCATGCACCTGTAGCGCTGAACATGTTGAAACCTGGGTGGGAGCTGTCCTTGGTAATGTTTGCTTGATAAGGTTCTCATTCCCTCAGCCTGCGAGGTTTGTTTAACTGTTTGTTTATTGTGCGTTTCTTAACTTTAGTTTAAAATGTTTATTTGTAATATTTATGTTTGATCATTCTGTATATTTATGTAATGACATGGTGGACGAGCAGAGAAGTGTAACGGAAGAATCAGTCCATCTGTGACTGATGGCTGTGTTACCTGGAGGGAGTGATGGGGTCATCTTTGGAGTTGCGTTTTCATAAACATCACGGTTCTTCCTGCTGTTAAAACCCTTCCACGCAGCCATTCATACACACTGAAGTAACAGATAAAGAGTTTAATGGCAGAAAAGTTCCTGTTTTTCACTCTTCGCAATAGAAATGTTTGTTTGTCTGTGTGTAAAACAAACAGTGGTGGAGGGAAGTTTGCTTTCCTTCATGTCGGACTTTGTCCATCCGCTGCTTTGATGAAGGACTCGTGCTGGGTTTCCCTGTAAGGGTTTGAATGGTGACCAAAGGAGCGGCTGCTGTTTTCATTCACCACACCTGAGCTCACGACTCCGCCTCTTTGCTCTTCTCACTGTGTGAAATCAAATGTGTGATAAGCTGCAGGATTCAAACACAAGTGTAACTTATAAATACATGTTCATACTTTCATGACGCAATCGGAGAGAAAGACAAAGAGAGAGAGTGCAGGACAGACAGACAGGTGACAGTCTCAGGTGCTGCTACACAACAGCACCAGAGAAGGAGGATTTAGTGTTTGTGTTATTACGAGTGCTAAACAAGAAGCAGTGGCGTCGTTAGGCCTATTTTAGGGGTGCTGAAGCCTCCCTAAAATATTCTTAAGCCCCCCTAAATAATTTGGTGTTTGTTTTTTTTTTAACTTATTCGATTTTTTTTTATAGAACTTGCAGACAAATTCAATATAAAGATGCAGGAATATGAGTTTAAATAAATAATAATATAAACCCGTCGCTATTCACATAAATATGATCATAACTCGGTTATGGTGTTAAGGTAGCATCAGTGCTAAGTAATATTTTTCAGGGCTTTAAATTGCAACCATTTTAGTCACATGCGTGCTCAAAATGTAATGTTTGTAACTTCAAAATATTTGGAAGCAACAAATTACTGTGGCGTGTGAGCAGAAGTCATGATATTAGCAATTTACATTACAATTCAGTATG
>VUQR01019540.1:0-16742 GCA_015108515.1 Hemichromis elongatus
GAGCTGAGGAGAGCCCCCAGATGAGGCGTCGCCCAGCAGCCACGGAGCAGAAGCCAGGGGGGGTTGCAGTAACGAGTCCGTGAGCTCCGCCGGCAACCAGCTGTGCCTGAGTGACCGAGCTCCAGGCCGAGAGGCCGAGGGCACCCCACCCCCGAGGTGGCCCGAGCGGGCCCCAGGCCCCAGGCCCCAGGCCCCGACAAGCAGCCGCCAAGGAGTGGGCCGGTTTGTACCCGGACGCCCACCCCCGGACACAAAGAGCCACCAACGCGCCGAAGTCTGAGGGCGTCTGCCACCGGCAGGGGAAGTGGTGGGGGGAGATAGGCCTCCATACCTTGGAGGACTTAAGACGTCCCTAGAGAGGGGGCGTCTGATACCCAACCTGACATATGGACACAGACATACAGGTACACACAGATACAAACATCCATTCCCCCCCTCATGTTCTCATATGCAATTACTCAACATTCACCCAACGTGGAGACAGACATAGAGAGACACTGTACACACTATCACACTCCCCAAGCGTACTCTAAGTCCCAGGTCTAGGTACCCTTGCCCCTGGAGGGGGAAACTGCACCCAGACCCAGGTGGAGTTACCCTTTTCCCTGGGGTGGAGAGAAGCAGACCGCCCCGACTCGACTCACTCATTTCTAATAGAAGTCTTAGCATTTTCAGCTCTTCCAACTCTCAGCCTCTTATCTTTTTGTTTGCACCACTGTCTCCAAACCGAACATGTCTCACTATTCTCTTATGAACTTTCTATTTCACTCTTGTCACTATCATTTTGTCCTAAACTACCCTTGACATCATCCACATCCACCCTGCCTGCACGTCTTCTTCACCTGTCTTATACACAGTTACTTCCTTTGGTTGACTCTGGGTATTTATTCCTTTAGAATCATTACTTTTACTTTTTCATTTTCACCGTTACCCCTTCTTCCTATTTTTGCTTCTACTGACTTTTTCCTCTTTTCTTTAGAGCATACCTCCACATCTTTAGGCTCCAGGCTCTTTTCAGCACCGGTTTGGTCTCTGGCATCTCCTGACTCTTCAGCTGCTCAGACCTTCATTATGTTGCCTGTTTTTCAACTGATCAGGATACGTCATCTTAAGTAGTCAATGAATGGTAAGACTCATAAACCACCTTGCATGTGCCGTTCTGGGATGTTCTATAAATCATTTATTGTCAGCTGGCACTGGTGGTCAAGACTGCACCTGACAAGTCCCATCTACCTGCTTGGCAGTCAGGCTCACCAAGCTAGACGGCTATCCCTGTACAACATAGATGCTAGCTGGGAGACCACATTCATAACAGGAGTCTGAAACAGTGCATCTATGTAGCTCATATGTTATTTTAACAAAGAATATCTGCTTCCACACATTCAGTCTTTCAGTATTTGAGACACTCATGCTGCTCTAGTTTTTTCTCATAATTTCTTATAATTTCCCACTGCAATATTATCAATATTAAGATACTGATTTACTGAATAAAAACCAGCTGTGCATTCTGAAAAGAAAACAAAATGGAAAAAAACGTAGAATTTATATGCAAACGGTACATCCACTTCTCAGTCAGCTGTAAATGTGATGTGAAAATGTATTGGGCTTAATATTTATGTTTTCTGTCATGTAGGTGCTGTATTGTTGTGCACTTGTTCATTGGATAGTGCACCGGTTGTCAAGCACCATCTGTTTATTCAAGTATGGGGTTAAATTTTAAAAACTAATGTTGAGCAATAGAACACTTAATTAAGCATAAATACCACATTTTATGACTTTAGGACACTCATGGCTTACTCGTTGTTTTTAAGACTGTGTTGGGGGCCATACGGCTGTTCCTACTGTTCCTACTTATTTTTTCTCTTTCCTTCAGTAAAAATAAATAGGCCTAATGGCAGTCCAATTCTACATGCCATTTTCCAGCAGATGGCGGCTCCATGTGATGCTTAACTAATCATAAACATGTAAATAATGCAAGGCACTCTAGCTGGGAGGGCTTGAAACAGACAGAGCGAGACAGAGGGGAGACGGGATCTGCTGGCCCCTACAAGCTAAAACATTGTATGGGTCCTGAAACCACTCTATCGCAGATTCTTCCATTTAAATGATTTACATATTGATAGAGGTCATTTTCATATGGGAGTAATCAAGACCTCATGTTTGCTCATGCTGTCATGAATATTTACTGGTGAATTTTGATTAAGAAATGGGCTTAAGGCTGTGATGACACAGTGCAAGAAGCATCCAGCGGTATTAATGAGATTTATTACAGATGAGAGGTGTGAGCACCACTATAATGTACTTTTGTTCTTTTATCAGTTTTTGTCTGACTACCTGACAACTGAAGTCATTTCCAAGGCTGTAGTGAAACAATGTGTTCCCCTTGACACAAGTCATTATCTTCAGGTGGCCCTTCAAGCTCATTGACTTTTAGCTTTCCGTTTTTTCAAGTAATTTGTTCCCCTTCAGCGGAGAACCTAGTGATACAAAGGCCTATAATAGAGATTTATCCAGCGATTGAAGAGATGTTAGCTCAGTTATAAGGAAATGGTTTTGGTGGAAAGGGATGGGGTTGCATGCCAAGAATGAAACTATTATTTTTAATGCTTATGAGATGAATACATCCAGATTTTTTGAAATTCTTGAGTCGCACAAGAAAAACAGTGCCCACCTCATCCTGACACAATTTGCCTTTTTAGAGCAGAATCGTGAATCATGTTAATGTTACATGTTAATAAAACAAAAGCAGGTACTATGTGATAAACAGAGCATAAATATTTATGAAAGTCTAATGAGCTATAATATGGGAGAAATAGGTCATCATTTATTTTTCACGGCCCAAGAATATGACAATTCATTAACTTTTAAACAAATCTACTGTTTTTCTGCAAACCTATTGGGAAGTCATTTTAGCTCCTTTTCCAGGGCACCAAAACTGAAAATTTCATGCATCTAAGCCAACTCCAAGGACAGATTTTGTGAGCTTTCAAAATTCAACAAGAGCATATACATTCAGTAACTGTTAACAAAATGGACCCAAAAGTTTCTCAGGTAGAGAAACATTAATAATGCATGAAATGTGTAAAATTGCACAGAACCTGTCCAAATCCTGAGTCCGAAACAGCCTCCTTATTTCTCAGGTGTCTGTAGTTGCTGAGTGCAGCACCATATCATAGCAAACACTCAGAGCTGTGCAACAGAGTGTCTGGAGCGTGGACAGAATATATCGGATGTTGAATTTTATTTTTTTATTTCTTCTTCTTTTTTTCTTTTTTTTTGCAAAAATCAACACAACTCTAGACAGTGTATGTGAGAGTATGTCTGGATTTTTGACAAACTGAAAACTGCCCCAGCAGGGTTTCATCAGATAATGAGATTAGGAGAGCAAGCTCATCCCCATTCAATTAACCTTCCATTTTCCAGACATACTCTGTAACACATGAGTTATTATATATATCTTTTTTTTTACATTTCAAAAACTCTGGAGTCAGTGTTATTGAGTTATCTTTAGGCTTTCTCACCTATAAACAAAATCTGTAGACGGAACAGGAATCAGAACGGTAGCTATATTGAAATGTATTGATTTTTTTGTTTTTGTATAATATTTTTTTCTCTCTTATTTTCTTTTCTAAAAGTACCATATATTGTTTACATGTTTAAAATAAAAAAAAAGTGATATATGATGTTGAAACTGTGTCTAAAGGACCTGCGGCAATGCTTTATTTTAAGATGCACATATTAGCCTTGAGCAACAGACCTGTGGCTGTACAGTCTCCTTCTCTCATTCGGAGAAACAACTTTCATTTATTATGTGGTGAAATTAATTTTTTAGATCTCCTTGGACAAGAATTTGAAACTTATAAATCTATGTCTTTAAGAGGTATTCAGTCTTTAAAGTAAAAGCCTTCTTTTGTATTAAAACATTTTTAGTGTTAAATCATACAAACATTTGAACAGCAGGCTTGTGGCAGGAACTTAAAACTCTCCGTAAACAAATTTCCACAACTTTCAATGAACCGAAGCGATGTTGTGAAGAAAAGCGAGCTGAAATTCCTCCACGAAGATGTGAGAATGAGAATGAGTCATACAGATAACAATTACCTCACATTACTGCTACTAAGCGGTTATCTCCATGTTAATTCGCACCCTCTCTCTCTCTCTCTCTGCCTCATTCACTCGCCCTCGTTCTGTGTCTTCTAGCCTTTTCTCGGTCTCCATGTTAAGCCTCCTGTTCCCCAGTTGTGCCTCTGTGTTTCTCTCGCTCCCCTGTTTGCCTGTATTTAGTCAGTGTGTGTCGCGTGCTTCGTGTTTTACTTTCATAGTCACTTCTTTTCCGGTTTGCAGCATGTTCTGTTTTGCTTCCCCATCTTGTTAGTTAGACTACGTTCAGCTGCGGTCCCACCTGTGGTCTGTTCCTTCGTTTGTATTTAATGTCTGCGTCTTCTGCTGCTCGTTGGTGCGATCTCCCTCCATGCTGTGTCTTCTGCCATTCAGTTTCTTTTTTCACAGTTTTATGTTGGTAAGATTTTATTCCAGCAATAAGTTTAAGCAATCAAATCAGCTATGAATTATTCTGTTTTAGAATTAACACTACAACTGTCAGCATGGGTCATTTCGACCCTGCCCTACAACGCCTACAAGTAAATAATTTCTAGAGGAAGTTAATTAATTTTTATTTGATTCTTCAAATTTAAGTTAATTATATGAGGGTATTTAAGATTAATTTAAAGGGGTTTATTTATTTTATAAATGTGTTTATTTCTTTATGAATTGTAAAGTTAAAATAGCCCATATTAATGAACTAATAAACTAAGGTATATCAAATAGCATAACAGCTAACACACCTAAATAATTTAATTATCAAGAAGGATTTTACTTTAAGAAAAGTCAAATATGAATTTTGGATGATGTGTGGCATTAGGTGTGTTAAGATAAAGATGGTATAAAAACAGAGAACCACTATAAAACAGACTTGGATCCCTCGGTCTGCATCTTCACCTCCTCAGCTCTCCTGAAACTGATCGACTGGGATTTTCTACTCTGGATTAGTTCACTATAAGGACTTTGTGTGCATTTCAGCAACGGTTCTCCCTCTGCACAGAAAAGCCAACAACACATTCCCCAACTCTGACCTATTCAGCCTGTAATTACTCATCTTTTGTCTAACCAGTTTATTAATCACATCTAGCTAGCTTTGGCTTATATTATAGCCGTCTTCATGTTAACAATGAATGTAAACAATAGTGGTTTTAATTTCTATGGTCCTAATTCTATGTCATAATTTATTTCCTTTTGATATCACACACCCCAAAATTCAGAGAAAAATGTAAAGAATAAGCCAATTTTAAGAAAGATTGTGAAATATTAGATGATGGGTTTGTCATTTAACACAGTTACATGATTCTTGAAAGGAGTCAAAATGACCTTCTTGGCAGTCCTAGTCTTAAGTATTATAGTATGTACTAATTGTTTTTTGGTGATTATTTTTTTCAAACCAAAGTCACTTAAAGTTGTCAAGGTAATGATGTATGAAGTCAAAATCCCCCCACCTTCTACAAAATGAAACTTTCTTTTATGGGGCAAAAAGATTTGTTCTTTTCTAAAACCAATAAATAATATTTAAACTTTGCTTGACTTCACTGGGTTCTTAGAAGCCACCAAGATAATTTTACCAGTCGAAAAAGTTTATTTACCTTCTTCAAACATTTTGAGATAATCTAAAGTTATTCTAAAATAAAACATTAATGTTATAAGTAGCATAAATGTTTACCTGAAAAGCTAAAAACAAGGTCAAGGTTTCTCACTACTCATTTGCCCCCTGCCAACTGTGCAGCTGTTAACAATAGATAACTCCAAGGTTTTTTTTTTTTCTTGAAATCCCCCTCCCACTGACTATTGAACACCTGATTCCATGAGGCAAGGGAAGGAAACAGCATGGAAACGCTGTGGATGTAGCAGCAGCGGGTCAGAAGTGCAGTGTAGCCCGTGGCCACTCGATAAACTAATTTGAATGCTGACCGTGTTGGACCCTGCCCTGGTCACATTTGCATTTCACTGGTGAAAATTGCAACAACCTCAACCATGACACATCAATACTTCTTTGTTGCCAAGTGAATAAACCACTATCCTGCCCAATTCAGTCACAGGTGGTCTTTGCTATCTACAGAGACACCAGTGGAAAAGTATTAGAGGCGTGTAATTAGCCTATTTGACAGTGCAAAGAGAAGCAATGTGAAACATAAAAGAAGACTTGCCATTGATTCTGGAATAACATCTAGCACAGTTTTATACACTGAAATAAAAAGTGCGACATTTGTCCATAGGCAAAGTCTTTTTTTTTTTTTTTGCAGTCTAATCCAAAATGGAATTCACACACTGTCTGATTAAGTAATTAGCAGAGGTCACAGATACAGTTTGATTAATAAAGAATGCAATCAAACTCACAATTACTACAATAATGCTGGGACTTTTGGTGTTAATGGGACCTAAATGGAGTAATTGCACAGAGGAGCACAACACAGTTACATACTGTGCTGTAGCTCCAAGATAATTATCTTAGTCTCATTATCCAACCTGTTTATGATTCTCCTCAGTTCTTCTGTGTTTTGGGCCCTAGATGCATCTCTGATGCATGCAGAAAAATAGACAGGGTATTGGAAAACTGTCACGTAACAACAGAGAGCAGCGTAGGTCTACTGTAACTCAATGACATTGTCCGACTAAATGTAAACTTTCTGAGATGCGTTAAAAGAAATTCCAAATCCTATTTTAAATCTGTCTTTGATTTCTGTGTAAAGGAAAATGAATCTGAGCTCTAGAAATATGAACATGGGGCAGATGACTTAAAGACATTCTGGCAAGGTATTTCATATATTACCATATTAAGAGGATTATCAACACTCAGAAGATAAACAAGACAAGGCTAGAGGGATGTGGTGAGCTTATCTTCTGGAACATGAAATGCAACTCACGTGCTTCAACACCTATCTTTTAAAAGCATATTTTCACCTTGGTTAGAAAACTGTCAATTTAATTGAAATGCAAGGGCTAAAATCTAAACGTGTACTTGCACAGGTTAGGCATGCTGTCCTGGTTGTAAAATATAATTCCCCATAATGCTTTTAATCTATGGAGGAAACATCCCCCTTATTTTCTGTGTTCATAAATGATACACAGCAAGGCTGTCCAGCACAAATATTTCTTACAAGCTTACAAGTTGTTTGCTAAAAAAGAAAGATGTGGTCGGTGAGTGCTGTGGGAGATAAGTGTCCATCCATTGTGAGCAATCTCTTGTATATATGACTCTCGGGGCACCAAATTCTCTTTCTGCAGCCATTTCCCTTATGCCAGCACACCAGATCATCAGGTCATCTGTAAATTCTAACCATATAGTCCGTGAGATTTACTACTCGGGATTTAAGTTTCTGAAAGGGGTTTCTGCAGAAAAAACACAGGATTTTGTGGAATTGTCCAGCTCATTTGACCCCCTTTGAACCTTACAGGTCTTTTTATTTCTGGAGAGAAATTTCTTGAACTTTGGTTGATAAATGCTTATATCTTAAAAGAAGATAAATGCTTACAGAAAAAATGTATTCTAAGCAAAAGATGTTTTTTTCATTTACTCGGTAGCTACAACTCTGCATAATTCAATATGAAATGAACCAAAATATCAAATATGAAGGGTGAACATCAAAATACACCATTTCAAGCATCGAAATGACAGCATTTTAGTGGAGTGTCTTTTACAGTTTACATTAAAGACCTTTGATATCTGCGTGTTTTAATGAATGAAAAAAGGGCACTATAGTGGCAAAACGTTCTTCAGCCATGAACAATGCAGAATACGTGAGCTGAACTTAACTGAACTTTTGATGAATTACTAATGAGGCATTCAGTTATGCATTTTTGCAAATTTCTATAGAAGAATATTTTGTAACACATCACTAAGTGTCATCCTTGATAATTACATCAGATGTTAAAATGGACCAAATAAGACAACATTAGATTGCTTTGAAATTCTGATAATTAAAATAAATGTTCTGAATTGATGATAGACTCAGTTAATGGTATGAAAAATACTGTCAGCTCGTTTTCAATGACTGAGAAAAAATAGCTAAAGTTTGAAATGCATTTGGATCATAACATATGATCTTTGCTCAGACAAGAATAAATGAATGGCTGTCTTGAAGTGCTTGCATTGCATATGATCCACGATAAACAAGCTTACAGGGTTTTTTTTTGCATCTGTCAAGTTATAAAACATTTCCTCTAATATTAAAACTATCTTACATTTATATACACATTAGAATAAGTTAACAGTGGAGCAAAATTACAAAGACTGCATTAAGTCAAGAGATCTAGACTGTCTTGAGAAGTGATTGATGTTAATAGGAAAGGATAACACCAACAGCCACAACAGTTCTTTCAGAGCCAAAGTACATTTGATATAGTTTCATTTTAATTTTTTACACTTTATGTTAACTTGTAAAATATATACTTTCATAGTTTTTTCAGAATTCATACATAAGGTGCACAGGATTAGAAGCCGCACTGTTGATTTTTGAGAAAATTAAACGATTTAAAGTGCACCTTATAGTGCCTAAATATAGAAAGTCATTTAGTAAAGGAGTGGCAACAGTAGGGGCTGGATAAACGAGATGCAAGATGTTCTGAACTTGTTAAAAATTTTTAATTATGAATGTAAGCTAAAAAAGCTAGAACAATAATGTAATACATTACATGTTTTGTACATTTGTAGGTTTGGGAGATTTTATGTTACATTTGTCACTTTATTCCAAAAAACTTTAAGTCATGGATCGGATCAATTTTCGGATCAGAAAAAAAAGAAGACAAAAAATTACCTTTACTTATTTACTTATTGAAGTATTTTTACCTATTAAAAAACATTCAACTCAAGACTCATTCCACACATTTATATAAAAACAAATTAAGGTGCAATATAGGACAGTACAGGGCTTTGTATCTACCACTCAGTTCAATTCAATTTTATTCATACAGTGCCAAATCACAGTCACCTCAACAGTTGCCTCAAGACGCTTTAAATTTTAAGATAGACCCCATACCGCTCATTATCACACTCTGCTGTGTATGCTGCACCATAAACATTTTTTTTCAAATCTTCGGATCACGTGCGTGCTGAACCGTGGAGTGGGATCGGTTCAACCGTGATCCGTTGCACCACTACGATTAATAAAAAAAAAGAAGAAGTTGAAGAAATTGTGGGTAACTCTGAACTTAAATGTGGACTTAGAATCCAAGAGCTCAAAATATGTGTCAGTGTGTACCTTATTCACTTACATGTATGTTTTGACAAAGGAACTTTTGCTTATGTACAATTTTTATGTCAAGGCTTAACATTATTAACCCATCATTAAACTGGAATTTAGTTCAGAATTTGGTAAATTAACCTTTCATTTGTAGTCAGAATCAAAAATTTGTTGGACATGGCATACCCACTGCTGGGTAACATGCTGGGTGGAAGGGAAAAAATAACATTGCTATTGTTCCCCAGTTCCACTTCTGGTGTCTTTGAATACTAGAACAACTACAGAAGTGAAATAAAAACAATTTCATTTAATTACTGTAAACACTTTTTTTAATCTATCACACTGTATTGCAGCACATTGCTTGAGTCAAACCATTTACTCTCTCTGTGGAATTGATTGATATCCAAAGTTAAACAGCAGGGTAAAGTGCACAGCCAATAATCACAGCATGCACAACCTTTCTCACCTTTCTGCCTCTTTTGGATGCTCTGTGAGAGACATTAAGAAGTCTGTAAAACAACTGCCAGTCTCTGTGACCTCCTGCCAGAGACAGTTCACAGGGCTGACTCTCTTACCTAGTGGGCATGGCTATTTTATCTCCATGGGCAACTTTGAGAAATGAATATCAAAAGTGAATGACTGAAGACAAGTAGGAAGGTGGTGGAGAGACTCAAAGAGAGAGTGAGAGCCAGCACAGTAAAATGGGGAGTGAGAGAACACAGGAAAGAAAATGACTTGGCAGTCACCCAAGTGGATCATTACCTTCTGCTCCACAAATGTGATGTAGTGGAGAAGGTGAAACTGATAGTTTGGAAATGAGCAGAGCGCGCTGGACTGATACTTAATCATTACCACCACTGCACCATGGCAGATAGCGGCTTTGGGCTTCAAGGTGTTCTCCCCTGATGTTCACTGGAACAGATCGACAAGCTTGTTCTCCGCCTCCAAAGGGAGGAGTGTGGCATGAAGCGATTAAAAACACACTGCCCACTTTGTAACTGTCCGCTAAGCACTCAGGCCCGGCAGGAAAATGTTTGCTCTGTTTCTCTGTGCTAGTTTGATTTATTGGCACTGCAGCGTAAACACCACATGTGGACATTCCACCAATCGTTTTACGTTTGTCCCCAATATTATACAGTTGTATTGACTTATTCACTGCATGCTAGTTGCATTTTTATATTGTCAAAAGTTAATAGATAGAGGTCCTCTATGCAATTCTCATAACAGTGTCTATGTTGCTGTAAATGTTGAAATGTATCATGAAGGCACACTAGTGTAGCTTTAAGACCCTGAAAATTTACCAGAGTTTATAATCAGTGTTGCTCAAGATTAACACAGAAATGTGTTCTGACTTGTTAAAATGTGTCAACACATAGTAACATGAAAAAATAAGGTAACACTTGATCACCACAATATAAACCAAAGTAGGTTTAACTTTAGAAGTGTAAATCTGTCCAGTGAGGGGAGTATACAGAATTGTGAATCCATTTCTCCTGCTGTGGTGGAAATAAAAGTGACAACAGATGCACAGGAGAGGCAACAAGAAGACATCCCAAAAAAAAAGAAAAAGCTTGCAAGTGGTGTCTTCACACCATATCCTCCTTAACTTTCCTGACAGATTTTTCTCTAGTTTTGCTTTTTGAAAGTGTTGTTGTCACAACCGGTCAGATGAGATGTTGCCTTCGGCCTATTCAGGTTTCACAGGTAGTACAACTCCTAATAGGATGGTACAACCATATGTGCTGGATACAAGCCATTAAGTAAAGAGAACTGGGCATAGCCATAGCTATGCACCGTGGGAACCCTACAAAACTCATGTCACTGCTTCTAATCAAACTGGCATGAGGGCCCATCATCCTCATGCCACCCGTTGTCGTCACATCCCACCACTGTGCAGCTTGGCTGGCATTCACAGGAAAACACAACAACTGGCGGATCTGCCATTGGGTCTGTGATGCTAATAACAGAGTTTGTTCAGCATCGTCCTGCTTGACTCACTTGGTAATGTGTTAATGATACTCTGAGAGGCGTACTTGCAGGGTAGCTATTTCTCTAGTATGTCCTAACTAATGGGACCCTGACTGCTGTTATTGATACTAGGATGGAAGTCCTACGCTGAGACAGTGAGCCTTGGCCTCTTTCTGGTGCATGACAACATTCAGATGCATGTGGCAAGTTTCTGGAAGCTAAAGATACTAATGTCGTTGACAGGTCCTCGCAGGTCTTGGAGGAAATCCCCCAGGAACCCACCCATTATTTCATCAGAAGGATGCCCACGTCAGGGTCTGTGACCCAGGCTTTCTAGTTTGTTTTGAGTTCTTATGTTATTTCTGGAAATATTATTGAGTTATAGGATTATTATTGTTGGCCTTGAGTTAAGTTTAGAATGTTTCACCTATAGGTCGCCTGTATGAGTCTCATGTAATTGTTATCTGCCTGCTTCGTGTTGTCAAGCCTGTGTTGTCATGTCTACGTCTCTCCATGTTTCCTGTTTTATTTTAAAAAGTCTTGTTTCTTTGTTCATTGTGTTTAGTTCAACTCGTCTCCTGTGATGTTATGTTCATTTGTGTCAGCTGTTTTCCCATGTGTTTCCATTTCCCCTGATCACCTCCTGTGTATATTTAAGTCCTCTGTCTTCTTTTGTTCAGTGTCAGGTCATCTGTTTTCCTTCCCACATCGAGTTTCACATTCTTCATGATTAAGCTCAGGTTGTGTTAATGTCTCATGTTCTTCTTTCTTCATAGTTTTCCGCACATACCTGTCTTTATCATGTTCATGTCAGTTTTAACAGTTTCGTCATAGTTATCATTGTTTAGTTTTCCCAGTGTAGGTTTTAGTTTAGGTTAGTTCAGTTTTGCCAGTTTGCCTTTTGCTTTATTTTTGTTCTCATGTTATCAGACACAATAAAAGGCTTGATTTTTGTTTAAAACTGCAGTTCCTCTCTCAGTGTCTGCTTTTGGGTCCGTTTTCACAAACACACCGGCGTACCCCGCCGTGACAGCCTACACATTGTTGATTTTTGGTATGATTTGGAATCTAGCCATTAGGGTTGACAATGTCATTTTGTTCTCAGCAATTATGCCTATCAATACAATACCTCTCACATTTTAAGAGATTTTCAACATAAATATTTCCTTCAGAATCATTCAATAAGTGATTTAAGAGTTCCATTATTTTTGCACCAGTGTATTCATTATCTACTGTATATAAATTTTAGTTCTTTTTCAGTAATGAAAAAAAAATGTAGTATACAACTTTAATGATCTTTTATTACTGGAAACTGTAACAACACAGCTGTAAGTCTATCTGTCAACAGCTGACTTTGAAAGCTTTTTCCCCCCTTTTTTTTGGTACAAGACTGCTTTAGTTTTTCTGTGGCTGATCTGAAATAAGACTCCATGAAGATGGTTTTGAATTCAACATTCTTGGATTACCTTCCTGAGAAAATGTCAATGATAAAATGAGAATAGACACTAGTGCCCATCCCAGTGTGAAGAAACAGATACCACTGGACTGCAACATAATGGGTTTCCCAAAGAGGGTCTTGGCTTAGTGTGAGTAATAGTCAAGTAGCCGCATAAGACTCACTCATCCTGCTGGACACTTTGAAACTGGAGCTCAGGTCAATGAACGGATAACACCCATTAAAAACCAATTTAGACTTCTGAGAAATGGTCCATGTAATTCTTTGATAGCGCATAGGCTTACTGTGTCTGAAATTTAAATAGAATGCATGGCATTCAAATGTCACATTTCATGTCTTGTTTATTTTCCATTCCAGAAACAAAACGGAGGAAAACTTTCCATTAACAACATTTAACATTTTTATGTTGCTGTGCAACTCACTGAGAAAAGGCTATTTTTGCCAATAATGTTGCATGTGCATTTTAAAATACTGAAAGAGTGTGACATCATATGACATTCAAAGCAAGAATTCATGCACTATTTTTTAATGTTCAGAAAACATACACATAAGGTTCCTAGTCTGATGCATGCATCTTGTTTAAGCAGTAAGAGTAAGTCGGGTCAATACTGATTAAAACAATAACATCCAGTTTATAGGTAATATGGTTTAATAATATGTTTCAGATTTACCATCAATAAAGTAATTATTTTTACTATATATTTTTTAAAAAAAACTTACTCTTTGTGGATTCTTGTTTAGGTTTTACAATTATGAATGTGAAGTTAAATTTTCCATTCCACCATACTTGGACTGGCTGCTGTGGTCCTTCAGTATAATTACAGCTCACTCTCCACTGTATGACTATTCTTAGATCCAAAATTAAAAACAAATGTACTTATCATATAAGATGGTTCACATAGCTGAATGAAAGAGGTGCTGTTTTTTCCTACATGTAAGTCAGTTCACCACTAAAAGAACAAAGGCCCCACAAAGAGTGAGTCCTTGGCCTTAGATTGTCAAGAGGATGACGGCTTTCTTTCTGTGTGAATTCCTTTCATCTAACGTAATCAATGCTACTTCTCTAATGATGACAAGAATGATGACTTAAAGTGCACCAAAGCAATATTAATGGATGCATGGGCACCCTCACAAATGCTGATCGATACCTGCAAACACTTCAGAAAATGACTTTACCTGCTTGTGCCTTCAGTTTTCTGTTTAAATGGTTCTTGCCACAAGTTGGTGATCATTTGCTTGAGTCTGACCATGAACACTACTGCACAGCTGACAGCTAAAACTTTATTGCAGGGAATAGTGAACCTCAAGTGTTCAACTATTGGTGACATGGCAGAATTCAAAATCAAATGCAAAATGCAGGTGACACAGGTTGTTATATTCTGCCAGCACTTTAGTCTTGTTAAAATGCAGGAGAAAAAGGCCACTTTGTTGTACTTATACACTTACCCATCGCACTTTGCTCTACTCGGTGCTGTGTCTTCACCAGCCATTTTCTCCTTTTACATTTGAAAACAGAATGGCAAAAGGCAATCTCAGTCTGTAGTAAATCATAGGCTATCCAGGCAGTAATATGTGACATCCCATTTCAGGAAGGAAAAACTAACTAAATTTGAGTTTATTTCAAAGGGATCATTACCATTCCTCTTCTTTTAAGCTATCATCACTTTTGTTTGTCTTTTGTGCTAGTGAGACTGGAAAAAAAGTGACACAGTGAAACTCTCAGTGATTTGGAAGCTGAAGTCAACTCATAAAACAAATAACATGCAATAGAAAAGGCATGCAGACTAAAATTCAGTGGTATGTCCTTTGCATCAAACAATTCTGTGAAATCTCAATGTCCTGTGTCTTTGAATGAACAGTTTGATTTTAAAATCTATTATCAAAAAAAAAAAAGGTGCACACATAAATGATTCTACAGAACAGACTAAGCACTGAAAATAACAAACAGACAGCGAACCCTAAGACTGATGTGCACTGATGTGCTGCAAAAATGTATATATAGTGACTAATGTTTTTTCTACCCACTGCTAAAATGCCCCCAACTCTGTAGTCAAACATTTCATGTTGTAGGAAACTGCATTGACTACGAATTTTGTTTTTTGTCAGCACAGGTGATTTGATAGTCACATTAAATAAAGTCAGGCTGAATAAACACCTACAGCTGGTCTGCAGGGAAAGAATAAACACGTCTACCCGAGACTGACAGCTGCCACAGTCAAATCCAGACAATTTCCTTGCATCACTGTCAGTTGGCTTAAAAGAGACAAAAGAGCAATTCCCAGGTAATAGTTTCTTTACCTGTTATTCATGTAAACTTAAAATCCAATTTGAAACAAGCAAGTGTCTTTGTGTGCCTTGGGGAGGAAGAATCAACTATTGGCTTCACCTGTTCAGACTCTGGCCTCAAAGCATTGGTGTTTTATATTCAAATGTAACCTGTGAGAAATAATGTT
The DNA here is from genome assembly GCA_015108515.1 of Hemichromis elongatus. NCBI lineage: Eukaryota > Metazoa > Chordata > Actinopteri > Cichliformes > Cichlidae > Hemichromis > Hemichromis elongatus. The sequence goes on from VUQR01019540.1 coordinate 15,165, forward strand.
ATGCTTTATTAACTTTGAATACACATTTACTCTACATCTGTTTAGTTTGGGAGAAGCTACTCTTTAGTCAAAACCTGTGTTTCCTGAAATTTAATTTGTAAGCAGTATCGGAGTGTTTAGGTAGCATGGTACTAAAATAAAAATTCAATCATCCCAAGTCTCTGGTTGCATATCATTGTACTGCACAATTACCCCTGCCCCAATTTTATTTTGTATTTCATAACTGAATAATATTTGAATTATAATTTGTTCAGCAAATGTGACTTTAAAACATCAACTAAAAAATTCACTGTGTGAATTTCTCCTCCAGAAATGATGCAAAATTGGCTCAATTAATCTACACAGTCATATATGCATGAAGACATCTGATGAGGTGCATGAAGGTCCTAGGAGATAAGATTGACAGATAAGATGGATGGATATGAGGCTCCCTAATGAAACAGATGTGCACTTTAATTGGTTCAGTGATATTTTTCAGGCTTCAGGAGAGTCTGCCAGTTTAAAAAAATGATTTTGAAACCAATATTGCCTTTCCAGATTTCATCCTGTTCACCAGAGTGAAGTGCTGGAGCACATCAAAGTGTCAGCACATGGTGTGGTACTTCCATCTACACCTCCACTGCAGTTTCAATTAAGACAGATTACTATACCTAGAAAAAAAATGCATGACAGCATAATGCTATGACTTTGAGGTACAAGCACAAATGTGAAATTTCTTAACATATACCTTATTACAGCAGAATATGCTCACCCACTACTTTGTTAGGTACATCTGTTCAACTGCTTGTTAATAGAAGTAACTAATGAGCTAATCACATTTAAGCAGTTAAATGGTTTTAGGCATGTAGATATTGGAAAGATCACCTTCCAAAGCTTAAACTAAGCATCATACGGGGGGAAAAGTGATTTAAGTAACTCTGAATGAGGCACGGTGGTTGATATCACACTGGCTGCTCTGAGTATTTCAGAAGTTGCTGATTTACTTGGATTTCTCGGGTTTACAGCAGGGGTCTCAAACTCGCGGCCCAGGGGCCACTTGCTGCCCACGTCTCCCCTACTTGCGGCCCGTGAATTGACATGACAAAATAGAAAGCTACCTTTTTTTTTGTTATGGAAGATTTGTTTGTTGTTGAGTGCAATTTTAAAATAAGTTCTTTAAAAAGCAAAACAAATTTTAATAAAAAGGCAATATGAGCAGTGAGTACAAACATGCTGAGTGTTACTTCAGTGAGTTATTTGTGAAGAAAACAGTTTTCACTAGCAGTCAAAAACTAACATATACACTTGTGTCTGCATTTTTATTTTGTTAAATACGAACAAAATTAAAGCAGAACTGCTTCCACGTGTTTGGCCAGAAAGAGAGTAGTAATTTGTTTATTTGTTAGTTCAATGAAAGGCATCAGTTAGTTAAGAGTGAGGGAAAAAATTGTGTTCACGTTTGCATATTTGGTTTGTTGTACAATACTTGAAATTTAATTTAAAAAAAAAACACTACATTTTTTTTTTAAATATTTGTGGGTATTTTCTTGTTTGTTTCTTTGTTTCTTTTTTTTTTTTTTTTTTTTTCTTTAAAATTAG
>VUQR01019540.1:24831-39243 GCA_015108515.1 Hemichromis elongatus
TATATATATATAGATAGATAGATAGATAGATAGATAGATAGATAGATAGATAGATAGATAGATAGATATCTTCTTCTACCTTGTAAAAACACGAAAACAAGATAAAGTGCAAGTGTGTTTCTCAGTCCAAAACCGCTGATAGAAACACCAAGACTTCACTTGATGATAATCGATAACAAACACAGAACTGCAAGCATCTCCCAATTTCTTTCATTATAAGCAGGTTTCATTGTAATGGAACTTTAAGAATCCACACTTAAATTGCAAAACTTGTAGGTAATGGCAGAACTACTGAAATTACTGATAAGTGTTACTTAATGTTACTTTAATGTCACCACGTTGGATCACCTGCCTCTATTTCGGCACATCCTTATGGCCTATTCTGTGACATGAGCCTTCTACATGTCCTCCTTCACTACATAACATTACTGATCATTTTTGATCAGATTATCTTCACCTATTAACATGCTTCAACTTGTTGGATAGCATTAACAACCTGCTAGCTGCAAATAATCATGTGCAGTTCCACATGATTCATTACAGACAAAAAGAAAACATATTACTGATACAAAGATAGTTTTCCTTACAAGATCACTACAAAAATTACAGCCTTACTGAATGTCCACCCTACTGTTGCTCATCTTCTAGTTGGTATCAGTCATATTAATAAATCGCACAGCAATAGTACATTCATGTAGCTGTAAAAAGCATGGAAAAATAAAAAGTGATCGAAAATATTCAGAATACTCTCATTGAGAAACTTAACGGAATACGTTACAAAATACATTTTGGGCCATGTATTCTCTAATCTGTTGTGCAATACATTTTAAAAGTGACCTTTTCAACACTGGCTATGTGTAGTATACATGCTACATGTATTGTCATACTGTCATTTTCACCACATTTATCTTAAGGCATCTAGTATAGAAGAAAAGCCTCACAGAAGAGATGGTTTTACACTCTCAGTCTTGATAGAAAAACTGTTTTTTAATGTATAATTCTATTAAATATTTAAAATAGGTATGCCAAGTCAAACTGACACGATGATAAAAACATGCTGACCAGTCCTCAAAGAACTGATAATCATGGTTTTCATTGGCTGTTTTTACATAATTTTCTTCTCAACAAATTACACTGTTTATATCAGAAACATTTTTCAGCCTGAATATTTAATTCATCAAGATTTGAAGTGTAATTTAAGTGTTTTCTTACTTTTTCTGTGCAATACTCTAGACATGTGTTGAATTTACATTTCAAGTCTTTAGAAAGCCTATTCAAAAAAGTCACATTTCAAAGTGGGAAAAATGAAAAAAATATCAAGTCATTTTTTGTGATTTAAATCTAATTTGCATCTAAGCATCAAGTCTCAACTCCACAACTATTCACATTTAGCTTGTCTGACAGGATTCTGGAAAACGCAGAAAAACACAAAGTAAGATAGATGAAACAGACTGAAGAATATGCATAACAAAGATGTAAATTACAATATTTGCACACAAAACGGCTCCTGCATTGCTTTCAACATCAGCGTTGTTGCCAGACTGTCTGAGGCTCCCAAGTTTTATTCAGATAAAAGGAAGTCTCGGGCATGTTCCTCCAGAAAAAAAAAATGATGAAGTTTATAAGGTGTCTGAACCGTATACCAAAGTCCCACTGTACAGAAACCCAGTCAACATCTCTAGTGATTGGTAGACAGAGATATGACCACACATATCACAGGTGGTCCCCATGTGGGAGGGGGAAAGGGGAGAAAAGTGTGTCTTTGCTCATCAAGCCTTGTTTTGGCCTGGGGGCAACGGTGCCACTGTGACTCTCAAGTCAGCCAGTCAAGGCTAGGGAAGCAGGAACACAAACAGATAACTGGTGCACAGAGGGAGTGTGCAAGAAAGAAGGAAGGAAAATGGGAGATGGGATGAGCAAGGAGGCTTCATCCCAGGATGAGTCACGTCTCCTCATACTGTCTGCTGCAAGTAGCAAACACTGAAGGGAATAACAGAGCTGTTGATATGGGAGTTTCCCCAAGCTTGCTGCATAGCTGAGGGCAGATGTGGAAAATACACAGACAGAAAGCCACACACGAATAAATGCAAAGTAACGATTGCAACTATAAATTTTAGACAAATACCTACAAATGCAGAGATTTTTCATATGTAGTGTCCTCATATATAGAACATATGTAAATAGGACAATCCAATATGTTTTATAGGATTTCGTATGTTTATTTAAGTCCCCATCCATATTGGGCATTTTCTTCTAAAGGTTGAAGAAGGAAATGCAGCTCTTGTCTTCTTCCACCAACATGTTCCAAAAATAGTTAGAAAATCACAAAAATATAATATTATAACAATTATTATAAGAGCAAGTGGGGGACTACACACTAATCATGTTATGTGAAATCATCATCAGTGAATGTGGTTAAAACAGAAGCTTCAGCTTTATTTTTGGTTATTTTAATTTTGTTACAGTGGGTGAAAGACAAACTGATCCATATCAGTTTTTAGCAATATTGAAACCGAATACAGGCTGCTGTGGGGCATAGACAGGTAACATCCTTTTGACTTGCTGTCACCTGGATCTGGAGCCGTACTGTAAACAAATACTGAAGCCCAATTTGATCAGAATGGTAATAGAAATTTTTAACAGACTACAATAATGATGCACATCAGTTCCTAGGCTAGCCGTTAATGTTATACCAGCAAACTAGTTGATCAAAGGTTAAAATTACCTAATAATCTCTAGTGATTTAAGCTACATTAGCTAGTGTTTTTGACCTATGTAGCAACTACATTCCAAATTTCAAGTGTCAACCATCATAGGTATAGAAATTGATCCTGCCTGGAGAACTTTACAGCAGCAGGACTTTTCTGCTCCTGCTTAGCATAGCTACTTTTGGGCAGATTGGCATCAACAAGATGCAGACATGTGGCCATCACTTAAAAGCCTCTTCATGTTCGTTTTCAACTTTGCTTTGTGTTGTTGGCTTTGTGTTCAGACCTAAATACTAAGAGCCCAACCCTGATCACAGCAGAGTGGTGGTGGCAACAGTTAATGCGAGCGAATGAGAACCCAATGACAATTGATTAGATAATTAAAAATTGATATTGATAATGAAATTGGCATTGCGAAAATCGTATCATTTCCCATCCCTAAATGTTGAACACTCCAACAAGAGATCAAGGTTCCAAGAATGCACAGCAGATGTTTGACTCAAAGCCAGATAAGTCTATCTGGAAGCCAGGCATCCTCTTGGCTCACAATTGCTGTCTCTTCCTATAAATTCCACAAACAATAAGATCCTCTAAACCATTAAACTGTTTTTCCACATGCCAGGCAGTGTTTATGGCCCCTTTAGTGCGCCCCATTACATACACATTAGGTGACGGCATCCTGTGTCAGACTTTGCCTTTAAGAGCCTTTTAGAGTGGTTCCTGTAGTAAAGTCCAAATTAAAGTTGGATTGGTGGCTTCTCCTCAGTAATCTATATTCATATGATTTTTTTTTTACTTCTTACTTATGCTAACTTCATACAGTATATTTCATGTTTGTGTATTACAGTACTACAATACATGCATAAGTGCATGATTATGGACATTGTCTTTAATGTATGTTGTCTGTGTGGAGGCAAAAGCAACAGCATTGATCAGGTGTGCGCCACACATAACACTAATGTTGCATGTAAAAAGCAGCTCTTGTGTAGTTAGACTAATGAGGCTCTGCATAGAGGATGACTGTTGAGTGACAGATATGATTGAATGCAGTAGGATGGACAGTCAATGGGTCCTCTGTTGTGAGTCTGAAAGCAAAAAGGTCTACTGCTCATTGGTTGCTTAAGTGTTAAACTGGCATTTAACATAAACCTGGATGTCTTCTGCATTATGAGTGGGGTTAAAACAACTTATAGCTTATAGCTAATTGTACTGATATGTCAGGCCTAGTGCCCCTGGTGATCAATGCAAAGGCTGTTCCCGTTAAATCTGAGACCACAGCAACTTCAGAAAAGAAACAAGACTAAATAAACACATAATAAACTCATGCAGTCATCAAATTATGTTCTCAGTTTTTAAAAACTCCAAGGACCCCACCATGCCCTACCCCTTGCATGAGCTTTGCACCTTGAAATCATATTCAACCTACTGAAACATTACAGTTGAAATGCCAGTGAATATGATATATCTAAAAAATAACTTTATTATGAGATATAATAAGACATAACATAAATAAATAAACAGTAGCAATAAGTAACAATAAGTAACCCAATAAATAAAATGATGGCAGGGGTTCCAGCATCTATTAGAACACATTCTTCTTTTTCCAACCATTCTATAAGTCCCACATTTTCTTTTCTCTTTCTTCTTGTTTTCAAACAAGCCCCAAATAAAACAAGCTCTGAAAGATTATCAATAGCAGCGTTTGTTAATTTATATGTCCAGCACAAAGCAGGCACAATTACCATCAACTTTTTAAAAATTTGTTTATTCCTGGTCATTTGACAGAGTAATGAGATTTTTACTGAAAACAGTTTAATCTTGCAACGATATTGGCAAGGGCATAAAAAGCAAAACAATTACCGTATTTTCCGGACCAAAAGGCGCACCAGATTATAAGGCGCATTACGTAAAATAAATCAGTCAGATTAGTCAAACTTTACTCGACTCATTCTTCTTGCTTCCTCCACTTCTGTACCATTGATTCATTAATGTTGAATTCTCTCGCAGCTGCTCTATTCCCATGATATTGCAGTATATTATTGACTAACCTCATACTGGGATGGATTATCTTAGTTGTTCTCCTGACTGAAGTTTGGTCTGTTTACAGCATCCTGCCATGCAATTGCATTTGTCCCTAACCATCAGGAACCCTCACGTTAACTTTTATCAAGTGGAAAATGTTAGCGTTCATCCTCCAGCTTCACTGTGTTTATGCTATGCTAACATAGCTGTGTCGCTAGCGATCACATTGCACATTTTTATATACCAGCTAGTCCAGCTTCAGTAACCCTACAAACATCACTGCTGTTTAGTTTCCAGTCTTCATTTATGTTGGAAGTAATAACAGAGCTGTACCTTTTTCATTTTTTTTAGAAGTCTCTCAGTCAGAACATGGCTTATCATGTTTAGGTGGAATCTAGTGAGCTAACTTCTAACTCTGTTAAACTCCATAAACCCTGCTTTCATGGATGCCTGAATCAGAATCAGACATACTTTATTAATCCCGAAGAAAATTATGGGTTACAGCAGGCAGCAGTTTGCGCATGCTCAGTTACAAAGGAACATAATTGTTACACCTGGTAAAGAATCAACGCTGATCATTTTATCAAAGATGAAAGAATTTAGTAAGCTTTTGCCTTTCAGTGATGCTGCAGTGTTCGTTGGACTTTGGGACATGAAGAGGAAGGAGTTTATGACTCCGCGAGGCTCCTGACTCCGGTAGCCTTAATGCTCCGATAATCCATCAAGCTGTGCAGCTTCGTAGCTTACCAAAGTCGTACTAAAACCTTTTTTGACAGATTTTTGAGTGCCGTGTATCACATAAAATCGGTTAGCGGTCAGTAAGCACAACCAGAATTCATACATCAGGTGCACCAGAGTATAAGGCGCACTGACTTTTAAGAAAAATTAAGGTTTTTTTAAGTGCACCTTATAGTGCAGAAAATACGGTACCTAAAAGTTGTCAAAATGCTCAATATTTTGTATTTTTGGCTTTTCTTGGTCAAATTTAACCTGTAGGTATTGAGATAGATTTCAGGGGTTGTAAACATGCACAGAAGTTTACAAACCCTGATCTGAATCCACAGAACAAAAACAAAATACAAATGTAATTGTTCTAAGAAGTCAAGTATGTTTCATTGCAAAAAATGTTCTAATGAAGAGTAACAAACAGAAATGTTATAATCTAAAATCTAAACGTTATAATTATACATTTTTGTCTTTCTCTTTGTTGTGACAATAATCCATCACATTTGATTTTTGTTTTATTGTTGTTTTTAATGTCCTTTTTTGAAAAACAACACAAAACCATGAATGAGCAGAAACCTGAAGAGCACAGGGAAAAGAAACACAACAAATAGTCTATGCACAAGGGAGACCTACAGTGGTTGAGACAAGGTTGAAAACATTACAGAGAAAGAATGCTGTAAAATGCAAATGATTTTCAAAAGCCATTCTTTCTTCTCCCTGAATTTTGCCTTTATCTGCTTCCCCTCCTTATGTCTCCTTTCAGTTAACTTTTCCATCTGTGATTCTTTGCACATGCACTTTGGATTTTCAACTTTTTGTGTTGAAAAATTATTTAACAACTAAATATTGGTTAGGATTAGACTTACGTGTCTATATTCAACACAACATGGCATCAAATGAAACACAAAAAGTGAAACATTGTTAACAGTGTATGCTTTAATAACAGGAAATTTCCCATATAAACCATATGCCATTTAATGATATGAGGCTCTAATGCTATAGTTTTACCACACTTCTGCCTTTGTCTGTTCATCCTTTTCTCCAGGACAGATGTGGTGACCAAGATTATTCTTCTTTCAGCCCAAGATGGTTTTCTATCCACCAAGGGCATAGTTGTGTGTGAATAATGTCTGAAGTGAGGAGTAAATATCTTTCCATGACAAGTTGTTTGGATTGGTGCTCATGTGCAATCTGATGCTTTATATATCAGAGCGTAGACTGCCTGGCTGCTAGCCCTGCTGGAGAAGGGTTGTCCTGTCAGCCCCTCTGAAACACTAAGAAGGAAAAAGCGCTTTTCAGAGCAGGCAAAAAATGCTATGCAGCCCAAAATGTCACTTTGACTCTGAGTTGTTCTGATGAAGTGCCTCACTGAGGTAATACATCTGATATGGTGCAGATTTAAAAGGGAAAAAAACATGTCCATTTAGGCATGCGGATCAATTTTGGGTTTACATTACTGGGAGATTAAAGGCAAGAGATTGGTATCATGTTAATCCAGCACAATTACATGCTCCAAATAACCCATCAGCTGAGGTCAAATTTTACAAAAGCCTCGTGTCATTAACTTCAATTAATGTCACACGATGACCTTGCAAGGTACTTCAACATTTTTTAGATTCATTAGGATTATTAAAATCAGCCTACTGGCTTAAAATTCAGTTCTAATGGTCATGAGCCATGAATTATTTGCAGGGTCTGAATGTATTTATATAGTCCATTTGCAGTCCTCCTATTTATTTAGCACAAACCAGTGAAACCATTCAGCAGAGGTGAACAGTGAAATCACATAACTCATCTCAGCAGAATAGAGATAAGCATTCATCCATTAAAACTATTTGTCAAAGAGGTTTCAGTTAAGGGCATCTGAGAGGACACCACCGACAAGCTCCTTATACGCTTCCTCTCATTGTCATAAACATTCAAACGTAGGGCTCCAGTTTGTAGGAGTTCTATTTAATGGGAGTCATCCAGTGTGAAGCCCATTTTGCCTTTATAAAACAGCGTTTTAAGGTGTTAGTGGCAGCCACCAGCTTTGGCACTTAATTCTGGGAGCAGTCTATTGCTGGTTTAACAGCAGTGGGTAGCATCGGAAAACACCCACATACACAAAAACTTTTTCAAGTGCACACTATGGTTACCTAACAGACATTTGTGGGTCCATAAAAGCAGGGATTTAACTTGGATTTAGAAATTGTGATTCCTGGAGAGTTGGTGGGTGGGGGCTGGGTGTGCAACAATCATCCACTGTGCTTCATAAAGTAAGTCATTTATATAACTTAAAGACACAAATACAGAAACAGATGTGGACAAATTTGTTGCTATCCTTTCACAATAAACAATAAAAAAAAGGAAACACAGCTATCTCTGATGCTTACCTAAAAGCTGGTAAGTTTAATTGCATCCCTTATTCAAAGGAAGCAATTACAGACTCCAGATTTCCCATGCAAAATGCAACAAAGCAACTTCAAAACAAAATCAACCCCCCCCAGCCCCCCAGCTTTAACAGCCAGCTTTTCTGATCCATGTTTGGTGTGGTGCACGTTAACACCAAACAGCAGTTATGTATTAGACAACTGATTTAACTAAATCGGTCTTCAGGAGCGAAAAAGCTATAAGGATACCATCAAATCAGCGAAGATCTGACCCGGGGCGTTTGATGAGAAACAAAACATTGAATTGAAGAATTCATTTTAATTTCCCAAAACAATTTACTGAAAGGGCAAATAAATCACAAGATCAAACAACTTCTTCAGTTTTCATACATCAACTTTTCACTTTTATGTCTGAATTCAAAGCTTTGCAAGAACTCCCACTCATGTCTGATTCTCGAATGTCACTGTCCGCCCTCATAAACAGATGCTCACCTCCTGCATTCTGAACAGTAAATCTAACGCATTAATCTTTGAGATATTAAATGTTGCCTCCACTTAATCACTAATGGTTTCCGGCTATTTCACCGACATTTATTTTTCGTCATGGAAAAAAAAAAAAGAAGCTGTTTCATTTAGAATCAAAACTCTTGAGGTTAATTTCAGACCATATTCGAAAGTGCACATGTGGATTTTAAGATATAGTTTACACTGTGGATTATCATAAGATTTTTTTCCCCTCTTAGTAAGATTACTACATTAGTTTACATCCTTTAATTCACTTTGATGTCAACTTTCAGAAGAGACAGAATTAATCAGTTTGTTGTAGCTCACTGAAATGAACCAAATTGTTGATATGAGGGATATGAGGGTCATTTATTCAAGAACAAGTATGTAATGTCAAAATAATGATTGATAGCGTATTGACTTTGCTGCTTGTTAAAAAATTCTCATAGAAGGCTCTTTAACCACTCTCAGAAACAAAATCAGAGAAGTGAAGCCTTTTAAAGATTTCAGCTTAGTGATGGATAACAGAGGACTCTTAAAAATCGCAAACCTTCCCGTCAGTGTTGTGTACTGCCAAGAAAAAATTGTATCTCCATTCAAAGTCCAGCTAAAGAGCAGTGGAGGGTTACAGATGGTAATCACCTTAGTACTGTAGCCTGTCTCCGAGTCTCCATCTAATATGCAACACTGATGACTGATAATATATTATTGATGCTCCATCCTGGCTGATCTTGAAAGGCCAGGTTCGACCAGGCCTATCCATCTCATGGATATTTTAGTACTATTTCTCCCAGAATATGAGTACGGCACTTACAGAGCTCCGAATGACGAACAAATGAAGTGCATCTACTGTTATACTACCAGTGGGATTCACCCAGTGGTTCACTGTACAGACTGAAGCATTTATGCTATACTTAACCCAAACCGTATTTATAAAAAAATAATGATAATTTAGCTGTGACAGGCTGATAATGTGGCCAAGTGACAGCAATTAATGTAAATTAAATGTAAGAGCAATGAACAAATATGGCCAAGGATTATTTGCTGCATAAAGTGAGTAATTCCTCAGCCTGCAATATCTTCTTTACTATATGCTTTCAATACCACATACTATACTGTAGTATAACATACTATATGATTACATATATATGACACCACATCCAAATCACCATCTGTACAAAAACTGTGTGTCTACAATTATGTCTTTATGCAATGCAAAAAGTTGCATCTGACATGCAAAACCCCTGACTTTCTTTTGGCAAAAGAGAATTGTGAACACTTGTTTTAACACAGCCTCGTGCGTTTCAGTGTGCCACACTACAGTATTTCGTGGCTGCAAATCACTTGTAATCCCACTGCAGCACATTACAGTTCGGGTGAATCTGAAATAAATTTCAGACTCTAGACATGCTGGTGGGAATACTCTCACTGTTACTCTCTGCATATAAATTTTCAACAATGATGGAGGTTACAGCACTGAGATCCACCTAGATGCAGTGTATTCAAAATAATTGGGTCATTGCGTATAGTCCCCAATCCTTAAGCTTTCATTATAGCAACGTTTTTATAAGCACCATTCTTTTTTGTAGCTTTGATCAATGTTTTTGTCTTGTTGAATTGCTGACTAGCTCTTTGTTTCACCACCAGACGTGTGTCCTTGTGTGTTGTTGATTCACTGCATAGAAAGTAGATGATTTTACAGCATGTGCAATGAAAATAGGCTGAAAAGAAGTCTGATGTCTGGAGACAGTATTCAAGTTTATGTCTGCCAGAAGCAGAATCTAAAACCTGAGCTACATCTAAAGCTGTGTGAAGGTTATGGCAAGTAGTGTAATTAATTGACCAGAAACCAAGATAGATGAAGAAGTATCATCTATATATTAACCTACATGGTTATAAACAGAATACACAGCACCAAGGAATTTTTCTTTAGTAAGAATACATTTAGACATCAGGTATAAATATCTCTTTTTAACAGTTTAACTACAAGAGGATCAGTAGGGTTCATGGACCTATTTGAAAAAGATATCTGTTGACATGCAGAAATAGTGTTGCAAAATTGGTCCATAAATCTGCTTATTTGTACATCGAGGGCCGATCCCACACAGTCAGAAACCGTGAAGGGTAAGCCACAACCACTAACACCTCTGTCCCTCTGGTATTGTCTTTTGTTTGTTCTATAACCCTCCATTCGTCATTTAGCTACAGCCAGTACTCTGAGCTAACGTATGAGACTTAAACTCTCATTTGTTGCACAAGTTTGTTTTTGTTCTTTAGGCAAAATCCAATAAAAGAGGATTCACTCATGAAAGAGAGGGAGTTTATTTCACCCAGCTGAGTGCTAAAACGCCTCTTCACTTATACAGTTGAGATTTTTCACTTTCGTGTAAGGTATGCCACTAAGCCGAACTTGTAATGAGTTTTGGAAACAGGAAGGAGAAATATTTGATTTGCTCCTATTAAAGAGAGTTTATTGATAATTTAACAGTTTATGCTACTAATCAAGGACATCCTGTATCCTCACTCAAAAGCTTCCAAAGTGAGCTTCCATCAACACTAGTCAATCCTTTTCAGCCATTTACCGCAACTGTCTCCTTAACATCCTTCCTTTATCAACTCCCTTGTCTATATACCAACCCACTCATTTCCTGTTCTTATCTTTAGCATCCTAATTGTTTGCCATATTTATTATAAATCATACAGACAAAGTAATCCATCAGGTAAGCATCCTGTCCTGTTCCCAATAGTACCCCCTTGATCAAGCTGTTTATCTTTCCCATGTTAAACAAAGTCAATGTAAGTCATGAGGCAAAATGTTGTCTTTGTCTGTGCCCAAATTAGTAATTACATAGCTTGTATTGTGTTTGTGTCACATATTGTGTCTCTCAGAGTAGAAACTTCCACAAAATTTATATACTTATATCTGTCTGCGTATGGATACATTTCATAAACACAATATGAGAATCAGGCATAGTCACAAAACTTTACAAGTGTGTAGCATAGATAAAAATAAAGGCCAGTGTCAAAGAGGGGTGGAGCCTGACCAATTAATCGTGAGGATTCATGTACTATTACTACTAATAATAAAAAGATACTGACAGATATATACTCAGGTGTCAATAACAACATTAATTGCTGCTGGTATGAGCTCATTGCAAGACTGTCTTTAATTTACCCTGTACTTGATCATGCCATATACATTTTTGCAACATCATTTGGCGAGTTTTTAATGATGGCCCTGAACTGTTTCACTGTGTATAATAGATTTGAAAAGGTTTCTAGAGACACCCCTTTGGCTCAAACAATCACAATGCTCATCAAGATAATTTATGAGAGGTTGTGAACAATTCCTTAAACTGCGGTCAACCTTTGAGAACTACAGATATGCTTCAGAGCTGCTCTTTGAGTGCAGACACACTCATAAAGCAGTGTCACTACATCTTTCTTTCTGATTAATCTCTGTGTATAAAAGACCTATTATGTCTGTGCCGTATCCTGACCTAAGCTCTCCATTGACCTTGTAGTTGATTATGTGTCGCATGCTCCAAAAGCCTGCAAAGGTAGGGTGAGTAATTGCATTGTGTTAGTGTTATTAATCCTGCGTAACATTACAGCTTTATTAATCAGATATTTACATTATGTACCCTAAATATAGCACTATATCCACACAAATTTCCGGTTTAAATGATGCTGCTGCTGTATTACAAATCTATTATTGCTAATAGATAATGTCTTCATTGTCTTCCAGTTTTCCTATAGTGCCAACTTCTGTTATTTCCATGCTTGCCCACTGCATAATTAACAACTAAAGATTTATTTTCACAGATTAATTTCTATAAATAGAAGAGGATAACGCTTGCTAATCTTTCAGTTAAATAACAAGCGAAAGCAGCTGATTATCCTGGCTTAGCAAAACTACTGTCAAAAGTTGACTATCAGCTTTAAAAATAAATATAATAAATATAAATGTATGACAAAAGAAATAAAAATACAACAGAAAGCTGGTTCTAGTCTTTAAAGGGAAGAAGCTGTTGTTAATGACAACGCCATATATGTACACTGCATCCTACTTTACTAGGTCTGCATGACATAAGTTTCCATCTGACAGTCGTTGTTGTTTTCAGGGTTCTTGCTTGCAGACTAAGTATTGATTTCCTCCTTGTGCTCCTTCCACAAGTAATATAGAGTTATAATCTAATTGGTGTGCAGGAACTTTTGGGAACTATATCTACTGAGACGTGTGTTATGTATTATTGCCACCTTCACACTCAGCTTCACAGTGACCTGATGTCAGTTATCTACACTGCTGACATAGTGCCTTTGATCAAAGAGGAAGTTCTGAGAACAGGTTAAAAAAAAAAGGGGTTTTCATTCAAATAAATACAAAGTTATGAAAAAAAAAAGTTAGACTATTGGAGAATAAAGTCCAAAAGTGACAGGCCATTAATGCAAATTTTTCCTTTAAAAATATAAAATATTCACATGAAAAAGAGGAGCTAATAAAGATTCTATACAGCTGTTATTGTAAAAGCAAAATGTATTTAGCACTACGGTGGAATTTAGATCACAGTTCTGATTGAAAAAGCTGCCAGAGAAGACAGGATTTTAATAAAAAAAATAAATAATTTAAGAAATAAATAATAAAATAAATACATAAAATCTACATGACTTGTAAATATTACAATGCAGGTTTAAAAAATGAATATTGGAAAAATGACTAGTCCAGTATATGTATTTTTTTTCTTTGTTAAAGAAAATCCTTCTCTATTAGAGCTAGAGGGGATGGCATAGTCTCTGGAGAATGACATGCTAATGCTATTTGGTCAGGCTGGAGCTGATGTGTTGCAGATGTCCATCTTCAGAACAGCAAACCGCCCCCCAGACTTCAATATGTGTTCTAGCATGTTTCACTATGGGTATGAACAACTGAGCTAATACTCTCTCTCCTGTTCTTTGTCTTATATGTTATATAAACCTTTCAGTTACTCCCATAAACTTCATATTTCATTAAAAAGGACTTATTTCCTGTATGCATACATATATATTGCCGTAGTCCAAACCAAGCAGCTGAGGTTTACAGACCACTGTTCATCCTGTGAGACTCCTACCAGACAGCCTTTATTTGGCAGCAGTCCGAGTCTTACATTCTTTATTTAGTAAATTCTGTTTATATTTTGTGGATTTGCTCTCCTATTTCTAAGTGAAGAAATCTTTATTTATTGATCTTATGATGGTGTGGTCACTTTTGGTCTCTATGTTTATGCTTTGGATACTGCTGAGCCAATATGTTAGATACATATTGTCCTTTAATACATCATTGATTTGTGATGAGTGATGCTAATCCTGCTTAGCAGAGAATGCCAACAGGTCAACAAATACAAATAGGTGCTCTCCTTCAGGTTTATTCATTAACACTTATAGAAGTTGCAAAGCTGTTTGGAACCACCTAAGGATATATATTTATCATCAGGAAAACACAAAGACATTAGATGCTATTGAAAACAATAAAACCTCTGACTAGCCGCACAGGTCTGAACGATTTTCCAGAGGATTGATTAGTCATTGGGCTGTGATTCCATACCTGCTGATCTCAAATCTACAGGGTGGGACATTTATGTGGCTACACCATAATAACATGGGAATGGTTGGTGATATTAAATTCCTGTTTGTGGCACATTAGTATATGTGAGAGGGCAAACTCCTCAAGATGGGTGGTGACCATGGTGGCCATTTAGAAGTGGGCCATCTTGGATACAACTTTTGTTTTTTCAATAGGAAGAGGGCCATGTGACACATCAAACTTATTGGTAATGTCACAAGAAAAACAATGGTGTGCTTGGGAGATGGGTGGTCTCGTAGCGTGTCTTGCATTGAAATCTGCTGCAATGACCCGGTTACTGCATTCACCAGATATCAACAGAATTTTGATCCGCTCCTCACGTGTTAACCTCTTCGACATATCAATGGCTGTGAACAAAGAGAAACTTGAAAATAACTCATGAAAGAATAAAGTTACGTTGAAATCAGGCACACCATTGTTATTCTTGTGAAATTACCAATAAGTTTGATGTGTCACATGG
>VUQR01019543.1:3291-35274 GCA_015108515.1 Hemichromis elongatus
GTAAGGATTTGGGTAATAAAAACTAATCTTGTACTAGCAACCAGGATGACAATTGACAGTAATTGCATATTTCCCCCTATAATTATGAGCTTTTTTTTATGCGACCCTCTTCTCACAAGGTCTTAGTAATCCTCCGGTCATTTCCCGCTCCTCCATCTTCAGACAGTCACTCTACCTCTAAAATTAAATCGCTAGGGCTGGTCAAGTCAAATAAGCAAACCACCATGAACTACTCAGGCCTTTCTTAGGCCACAAATAATGTTTGACAAGTGATGTCACATGAAATCAGATCTCACTATTTAAATAGAGAAGAATGTGCTTAGAAAGCACTAAATCTGACAGAAGATGGAAGAAACTGCTTTACCAGAAACTGGAAGACAGAGATCTTAAAAAGACTGCATTGCATATTTACAAGAACTTATTTGAGTATCCTGTTTGCTGCAAGAACTAATGCCATTAAAGGCCAGTGATCTCTGTAGTTTATTGCAGTTAGAAAGTTGAGGTTCAAAAAATGTACCAAATGGAGAGGCAGACATGCTGTGGGGTCACGGAGTTTGAAAGTCTGTTAAAACTGCTAAACTGAAAGTTTCCACTGGAAACACGTTCGAACTAAGAATAAAGGAAGATGGTTAAAGTGCGTGTGGGAAAATAGATATACAAGAAGAATCAAAATGGTATTAAAACTTTTTTTTGTCATTAATCAGCCATAGTCAGATCTTTAATTTATTTCAAAAAATCATCGCGTGACCTTTACTCATTAGGAGCACACTTTGCTGAAAATCTAGCCTATGCATTTGTTACTTCCAAGCTGGACTATTGTGGTTCCTTATTATCAGGATGTTCCAATAACCCTATAAAACTCCTCCATCTGATCTAAAACACGGCAGCGGGAGTACTGACAGAAATTAGCAAAAGAGATCATTTTTCTCCCTTATTAAGTTCTGCTCAGTGGCTCCCAGTAACAGTCTGAAAAGGTTTTAAAATTCTCCTCCTTACATACAAAGCCCTTAATGGCCAAGCTCCATCATATAAAAAGACCTCTTAGTACCATATTATCCCAACAGAGCACTTTGCTCTCTGAATTCAGGCTTACTTGTGGTTGTTAGAGTTTCCAAAAGTAGAATGTGAAGCAGAGCCTTTTAGTTATCAGGCTCGCCCCTTCTGTAGTACCAGCTCCCAGTCTGCGTTGGCCAGACAGACGCCCTCTGCACTTTCCACTCTCACTTTAAAACAGGAGAAACGTATGTTGTACTATATATTTATCTACTGCTTAAGAAATAAAATGAAATAAAAACTTTTACGCACACTCCTGAAAAAAAAAATCAGATTATGCGCAAGTAAAACCACATGACTGCATTTTACACTGCGGGTGTGCCTTTTAGTTAGGGTGCAGGAAGAGCGCTGGGCTAGAGTAGTGCAGGGAGCAGCACCTTGTGGTGTGACTGGCACTCCTCCTGCGACTTTGCTAATCAGCTTCTCCCTTTTATGCAGTCGCGTGCTGGGGCCGGATGGCACACACAGTGAGACTTCACAGCTGACGCTGTGCTGTGCACTGAGCTAAGAAGACAAATTTCCTTGAGTTGTTTAAAGTTCAGTGTGCAGGGCAAGCACACAGTTTCTTTTCTGCTTTTTTTTTTTGCATGTGTGTATGTGTGTGGACGCACAGTGGCAAATAACCTTTATCTGTGTCACAGAACCCATGGTCGTGGCGGTCCCTCCTACAACATTATTGACAAAAATTTGAAATAACTCATGAAAAATCTATACATCCTTCAGAGCTGAAATCTTCTCAGCATGCCTGCTATGTGTGACAGATACTATATCACTGACCTTTTTGATAAATGCTACGCTTCTATAGGATCGACCTCAAAATGAGACGCTATACTTTTCTGCTCTTTATGGATTTATATGCCATTATTGCATGTGATAAGTCTTGTTGTCTCTCCCTCATAGTTTCTGGTTTCCTAACTCCCATCGAGTCGTTTTTCTTATGTCCATCTGCCTTTCCCAGCTAAGCTGCATGTTAATAATCTGTTATTACTGGACCAACCCAGCGTCCACCATTTACTGTTTGTTGCTTTAAACACACGTCTCTTCTGTCTCCGCTCTCCTGTCATCAACCAGTCAAATCACAGGCCGGCTTCTCTTTGAGATTTCTTGCTGTTAAAAAGGTATTTTTGTCACAACTGGTTTGATTGTTGGGTTTCTCTCTAAAACACTGTAAAATCTTCACCTCAAGTGCTCTGACAAATATAAGAAGATTCAAATTAAATGTTTAAAGAGCGTATGCATCTCTCTACTAAAGCTTGGAGGACAGACAACTCAAACACAGCTCTTGACTTTCTATAGAGCCAACCATATAACCATATGGAGCCATGAAAATCACAAACGAGCAACAGAAGCAAACCAGCGATGCTTTTGCAGCACATCTGCGAACATGCAGTAAATTTGCAATGAAAAATAAATGAATTCACAACTTCCTCTGCAGGAGCAGATATGGAAAGAATGAGAGCGATAAAAGCTCAAAGCCAAAAAAGACTTTGGGAGAGAGGAAGTATGCGGCGGGAGGAAATAATTAGAGTAATAGAAAATAGTGTGAAACAGTTTATCTCGCTGAGAGAAAATCTTCAAAAAATTATGAATGCCAAAAAAAGGAAAAAAGAAAAGCAGTAATAGCTATTGTGGTAAAGCAGCTAAAAAAAATCCTCTGAATGACCAATTAAACTTTTTTTTAAAAGGTCAGAGCTGGAGATTTGATAGAGCAGAAGAGAACGCGGCAACGCCTCCGCATCCAAAGTATGGAAACATGCTCCGTGGAAGGGATTACGGAGAATGATGTTTACACCTCGGGGGAGAGGATGAGAAGACGAAGACAAAGAGGATATTCACAACTCGAGAAACACCTGGGAAGCCTGCGCCGCACACACACGGATTCAGAAATATGTGCACTTGCTGAAGGTTTAATAACTTGCAGTCATGTTTCTGCCCATTTTCATTCCACAAAGATGCCGCCTATGTTGTCCTCAGTGTGCTAATAAAAAAGGAGGTGTGCAGTTGTGGGATATGCATACTGCTATACCTCTGTGTGTGGAATATATATATTGGGTGTCAACTGTGCACGCACATTTCAGGTATTCACTTTTTTTTTTTTAACCAACTTTTTATTTTCTCTTTTTATTCACTAGTACAATCTCTCTTAAACGCCCATTTCAGTTTTTTTTTATATGTTTGTAGATATAAGCCTGACAGCTGTTTCCATGGATTCTTTTAATTATACCGCGTATACAGAACTGGATCTGAAGCGAAGGAAGCACTTAAGAGTGTGCCGAAGCTTCACAAGAGGCATTAGTGAGAAAATATAGCTGCCACACACAAATCATTTCAAGCAGTGGAATACAAAGCATTTCCTAGTCATATGGCTCAACAGTTAGCTGACAGTCACGTGTGTATTCTTTCTCTGCTTTAAAACTAACATCTTGTGAACTGGGAGTGTCAGTAGGACAAAACAATAATTCGATCAGCATCTTGGGCTGTTGTGATCTCTAATCGGCATTTTTTTCATGGGAACTGGCTATTTAATTCAGAGATTCATGCACAGCCTGTGAGATTTATAAGCTTCGGCAGCAGGAAAAATAAATCAATAAAGTAAATTTTAAGAATAAAAGCTGAAGATTTTTCTTTAGAAATCACTCTTTGTGAAGAAATCTGCTCCAAATACCCAATAAACAGATAAATGTATCATGAATCAAACAGTCAGATGAATACTGCAACTCCATACATGCGTTTGCATCTACTAAATGTGTTGCTATAATGCTGTATAGGCATAGGATTTCCCCTTTGAGGAGTGTCTTTGCTGACGTACAAAGACCTCCCAGCATATCCTGTTTTTCACACCGCTAGTCGGTACATATCTGTGTTTTCTAGGGTGTGTCATAATGTAAAAAAAACCCCAAAAACCCCATACTGCATGACATCAATTGAAAAACTGCAGTAGCCATTGGTTTGTGTTTGAAGCATGGGGACAAAGAAAAGACGCTCTCATACAGCCGGAGCAAGATCCTTGACACTTCAAATTCTCGCCTAATCTAAAGAAAGCACTGCTGGAGGGGACATGAGTCGCAGCAGCATGGCAATGGTACACATGCGCGTTAACGTAACAGAAGAAAAAGCAAAATAAAAATGTCTGCAGTCATGCTCAAACACAGTTTTGCACACAAGGACAGAAAATAAAAAGAAAGCTGTTTGGAAACTCTAGGAGCCGTGTACGGTGCACACATTCGCGCCACACCCACAAATGAAGATTCACTTCTAGGCTCGTGGAGACACCGGGTACACGTGTGCATACACATCTGCACCCAACCTTTCCCTTTCCCTGCTCCACTATCCCCCACTCGCTTCCACACACATACACACAACTAGAGACACTGAAGGAGCTCGCTGTGATGAGAGAATAATTCTCCTTTTGACAGATCCAATTCCTCTGAAGACAAAGGAGGAATCATACACCGACACACTGCAGCCCTCAGAGGGAGGCAGCACACAAGCCCCTGACCCCACACATACACACCGATGCAAAGACACTATCGCCCCCTGTTATCTATGCTGTCATCTGTGTATCTGCTGTTTCTGTGTGTGCTTTCATACATAGGGCTCTACATGTGAAGCCCTTTTCTCGCATTTGATAAGTGACAGTGAACATAAGACAAGGGGAGCCCAAGATGAGAGAAGAGGAAGTGGTGGCTGTCAGTTAAACTCATGTAGGTCAGAGAGGAAGCAGATGATGCTTGTCAAGGTAGCACATCACATTGTAAAAGCCAGCCGCCAGTCTCTCAGAGCACCTCAATTTTTTACCTTTTACAAGGTGTGGGAAATAGATGTAATTTTCTGACATTAGTCATAGGAAGGAAAAGCACAAATAACGGCAGGTTGGTCAGCTGTTATACCAGTCTGCCAAAAAGAGAGTCAAATTCACCAGTTGATGCTTTCCTCCGGCACATTTCCATGTTTCTAACAGGCTTTTTGAGAGTAAATACATTACATTACATACATTTTAAAAGAGGTCATTTTCCTTTAACCTTTTTCCTTGTCATTATTTATCATTTTTTGTGGGTTGAATTAATTAATTTAGTTTTCTTACAGCTGGTTAAGAGGGCGAGGCAGGACAAGAAAAACCAAGCAGACCAACCAGGGCAGGCCAAGTCAGTCAGCAGTCCATCTCTCTCTCTCTCTCTCTCGCTCTCTCTCTCTCTCATTCTGTCTCTGTGAACTTCAAACATGCTGTGGTCTGTTTCATGCTCCCTGCAGCCCATTATGGCTTAATGCTTCAAGAGGCTTCTTACTGACTTCAGCATTTAACAACTTTGGTGTTTCCAGTTGGTGTACTAGCACACACACACACACACGCACACACAAAGAAATGCATGCTCGCAAACACTCTTGTGCTACATATAAACAAGCACAGACAGGAGCCCAGATGCAAGATTTGACAGACTTTAAACTGCAGCAGAGTTATGAGCCTGCACGCTGTGATACTGAAACAACTGTTGCTTTTGCTTTAATCTGTTTGAAGAGGAAGACTAACAGAAGCATGGGGCTTTATGCTGACATCAACCTTCAAATAAGCTTCAGCTCTCTTATCTTTGAGTCAGTTAATGAGTTCCATTCATATGTAATTCTGTGTGATCAATTAGTTATCCAGCATAAGGAGAATAAGAACACCACATCAGTGGGGATATGGGATGGAGATAGGGCTAACACTTATCTCAACACACACAGTATTTTCTATTTATGTTTAAGTTTGCTGAGTCCCTTTATCTACAAAGAGCCCTTTATAGAAAAGGGACTACACGTGTGATCATTTATCCATCCGGCTTACATGCTAGCATAATTTGTGCATTGCAGACTTGCAATGCTGGATGTGTGTGTGTTAAAGTGCAATGAAATTCAACCTGGTGAGATTATCAACAATCATTTTAGAAAAAACTATATTTTTTTCTTTTTCTACTATTAAAGGCAAAAGTGAGCCAAATACACCTAAAAATATATAACCTAAGACATTAGGTTGTCATATTAGTAGAATTTCAAACTCAATACAGTTGAACGATACTAGATATTTAATACCAGTGTCAGTACCCCGGGAAAAAAAATGACCAGAATGACAGCATTAAATTACCATCGTGTATGAATGTTACAGATGAGCAGAACTGACATTTGGTGCCTTGCACCAACATTAACATTGCCATTTTATTATTAGCCATAGCTGCTAGCTACCACCTTAATGATAGCAGATGGCTAATGTGGCTATGGGGTAACTGCTAACAGTTAAAGAGCTAACAGTTAAACCAGTGTGCCAGCTCAGTTAACATTTATGGGAACTGTTCAATACTTCAATGTTGTTAAAACCGGAGCTTTACTGACTTTAATCTAGAATTCCCTCATAAAGTGTTGTGAACATCAGCTACTTCAGGCCTGCCTGCGTGCATTTGTGAAAACTGGAAACGGTAAAAATTTCACCTCTACTATTGACACATTTGCAAATGACTAATCTAGTCTGATAGCTCTTTTTTAGAATTCACCAGTGTTTGAGTACCAATTTTTTTTGACAACCCTGCTTGGACATGAGTGTGACAAGAATTCATCCACCTGCAGTCACATTTATGCAACGCATGCATTTAGGCTGAGATGTTTCATTTAAAGAATTATTTCCACAAATATTAACCATACATCTAATCACAGTTCAGTTACTTTCATGGCTATATGTATAGTATATTAGGTGTTTTTCCATGTGTCCATATGTTTATGTCCTTGGAGTGAGAACAGAGCTTCTATAACTGCTTTGACCGAGTTTGGTTTCATTATAAACTTCACAGTGAAGGAAACTAAAAAAGAAAAAGTGTAAAAGTAAAATGTAAAACTAATATTTCAATAGCGCAATGTCAGTACTAAAAGTGCTTAACCAAGCTTGTCTTCATTTCCTGCAAATACACTTTTATTATAGTATAGCTCTTTGCTGTTACAATAACATAATGCATCCACTTGAGAATAAGCTAATAACAACACAGTGGGACAATGATGTCCAAATAATCTGTAAGACTGTCAAATTATTTTTTATTATTATCCTTACTGGCATGGGAGTACATTGCTGAGGGTGCATAAATGATACACCACCACAAGCGTCTTACTGCAACTTTCCAAATATAATCTATATTTTAATAAAATACCCATTTACTTTTGGAAGCTTTTTAGCCTTTATTATGATAGGACAATTGAAAGTCCTATCATAAAAACCCCAGAGCAGATTTGAACGTGGGCGTCTGCAATAGCCATACAAAAGATAGCGCTGCTCAAGATAGTAAGAAATACTCGCACCCATAATTTTACCGTTTACTATTTGTTTTCTGTTGTGGAGCGATTTTGCAGCCTTTCTGTGACATGCTAGTTTTTTTTGTTTATTTGTTTTTTTTTACTTGCAATGGGCTTCTTCTAAATCCAACCTCTGGCTGAAAAGCAGAGTAAGGGGAAGCAAACACTCTTAGCAGCCAGTATTTTAATATTAGCCTTAGTCAAAGAGACGAGAGCAGTGACCAGCTTTTAACTTCAGTGCTACTTAAATTCTGAGTGAAGTTGTTGAGTTCAAAACATTCTCATACTTCTCATGGTGGGCTGCCATACAGACCGATCCATATTTCCAGCCACAAGCCAGTCTTTAGTCAAGAAGAGATCCTAGCAGGCTTGGTAAATAGCAGTCCTACTGTATCATTAGCCAAACACTGGTTATAATGACACTCCAGAGCACTGTGCAACTCACAGTCAGTGTGTAGCAACCAGCAACCAAAAACACAAATACAGCATGGGAAAATCAATGGCATACCAAAATGTTACCAGCCTTCCTGCAGATGTCTCATACAGCTTGTCTCTTTGTATAGGCTTATGTGACATTGAGGATCTAACGCTTGGTGGCTGCCAACTGCTTTCAAAGAGTGCCTGGCGCCTCTCTTTAAGAGCCGATGAGAGAGAAACACAGTGAGATGAAGAATGTCAATCCCTGAAAGACAACAGGATAAGTCATCAAGACTGTAATGATGGGGTGGGACAGGGAGGGGGCAGCGCAGCAAGGAGACATAAAAATCAATCATCCATTTTTGGTAAACATGGACGAAAAAAAAAAAAGAAGCTGTTTCCAGAACTGATTACACTCTACAGAGCCGAAATAGCATCATCATGCTCATTTAAAAGCATCAATCAGTTCACTTTAGCCCCTGTGAACTTGTTTAAGGAGCTCAAATTATAGTTCCCCCATGGTCCAGTAAGCATTACGTCAACACAGTGATAACAAACAGCTCACCCTTAACTCCATAGCTCTCCTCTTTGTGGCTTTTTCTGCATTCTGCATTACTTAAGAACAGGGGACAATCCAAGATGTTAAAGGAGGCATATCCATGTGATATCTAGGAATCTTTATTCACTGCTGACTGAGGATTATCAAATGGAAACTGTAATAAGGGATCATAAAAAAAGTCAAATTAACAGAAATGAACTTAGTTCGGAACGTATCTATCTTGTTCAAACTTGATTTACTTAAATGTACACACTCCATGCTCAAGATTTATGCATCTTTAAAAAAGACATTTAGTGTTTGGCTCATAACTGCACGAGCTGCTTTCTGTGCCTGAGTAATAATTATTTCATAAACTGTGCAGTGGCCATGAGAAAAGGATTTGAAAATACTGAAAGTGGACATCATTTTCAGAGTTGGAATGCAACTCCTCCTCCCAAAACTGAGTCACTCAGCATGTGACCTTGAGTCAGGCCCGGCCAATACTTTACGCTGATCGAACCCTGGTGTCACAGCAGGAATCAAACTCTGCAAATGTCAAGAGATCAACTGCAGCATTCAGGCGGTTCATGTTTTGGAGGAATAAATTAAATCCTTCGTTCTTCTTGGTTTTTACAAGAATTTTACAATGCCTCAGTGGAGCACCTGAAGTCTATTTTATGCTAGAGAACAAAGCCATAGAGACACAAGGACAGTATTGCTGACATGCAAAGCCTATCCATTGTCTTGTCTCATCTCTGCATCTGTCTTTTTTCTCATTCTCAGTGTCTGTGTCTCCCTCTCCTCTCTCACTGAGGAGGAATTGACCCCAAACTTAAGTAAGCTCCACGTCATTGATTGAAACAAGTGATACAGTTAATGTCACGACAAGACAGATTCCCTCTTTTAAGCATTATGGATTACAGACATTTAGAAGAAAGGGGTATCTCTAAGGAACCACGGCTGGTGTTAATTCCGTCAATTGATTTATTCAGTGTGTCTATCAAGTAAATGAGAAGTGTCCACTTACCACTTGGCCTTCACTGCTAACTGAAGATAAATGGAGTGATGATTTTTTTTTTCACAGTTTCATCTGCTTACTACAGCACTGTCAAATTTGATCATTTCAGCTACCTAAGAGTGTAATCACTTGAAAGGATCTACTTTGCGTCATCGTGCTCCTCATTCACACTCATTCTGTTGCCTCTCAGAGACAGCTCAACATTAAGCATTAGGAATATCTTACTTCTCTAAACCACATCGCTCCCTTTTTTCCTGCATCCACACTGTGTTGTGTTAGAACTTAGCCAGAAAACAGATCACAGTTTTGTGCAAGGGTCAAGGGTCTGAGATGTGTGACACTCTTGTCTCAGAACTGTTCAGTCTGTGCTGACCAACCTCTCAATCTTCACAGGGGAGACGAGTTTATCTGCTGCTACTGGCTCTCAGGATGGGGAATTGGACAGTGGAGGAAAAAATATATAGTGTATGTCAACCTGAGCTAGGAAAAGGTGTGTTTTTGCAAAAATCCAAATAGATTGCTTTGTATGTGTTGCCATCTACTTCTTCTTATTTTTTTTATTTTTTTTTGAAAAGCACTGGTTGCATTCAAAGTCTGCGGAAATGTAAAAAGTTCAAAAAGAGTTTAAAAGCGAGTGATGTTCCATTTCAGTCTGCATAAAAAGCATGGATGTCCTGTCCTTGCATGTGCGATACTGTAACTGTAGAGCAGCAAACTGTGTGCCTCTGTGTGTGTGTGTGTGTGTGTGTGTGTGTGTGTGTTTATATGCTTGAAAGCATTGCACAGAATTCCAGGGGAGGCAAACATGTAATCATCTAAACTGCAAAGGGGCTTGTGACTGCCTTACATCAGCCCCTGAATGACACAGTGAGCAGCATTATATTTGCATGGTTACGGCACATGGTCAAGTGACTGGCAATTTATAGGCTGGCAATTCCCCACAAGAGGATGACACACTTTAAAGAAGAGGAAGAATTACAGAGTCTCTTCAGGATTTTTTTTTGGGGGGGGGGGGTTTCTAATGAAGAAAAACTGAAAGTGAAGCGCAGATCATATATCTGTGTTTCCAAAATGCTGAGTGTGGGATGGTTTCTCATAGTTTTGATCGGGAATCAAATAGACAGATTGCCTGGGTTGTCTTTTCAAAGCGATGTTTCATATTAAGAGATACAGAGCCTTTGTGCTTTACCATGTGACATGAAAGATGGATGTCTTCTTTGCTTTCAGTTACACCAGGGAAAAAACAACAACAACTTTTTGGTGAAGGCACTGTTGAGTTAAGAGTGTGTGAACCAATGTCAGACATACACAACTTGAATATACACCTAGTGGTGACTTTGTCCCAAACAGGCTACCATTCTTAGAGGGATTTTGCAAAGAGATTGTGATACTGTTTAAAGCAGCTGTCTGGCTCTTACGGGTATAATTAACGCGTTTTTGTGTGTCGTTTACAGTTTTAGGGGTAAAGATGAGGTGTAGTGCACACAACACGAACAAAAGCTTACCTGATATTTCAAACTGAGGGACATCTTCCACAAGGAAACCCTTTCCTTTGTAAAACACCTTGATATCAGCACAACTCCGGGCTTTGCTCGTCCCTTTGTCCCCATAAGCTGGTGCCGTTAGAGAGCACACTACCAGCGCCGCTATAATGAAGGAATCCATGCCGGCCGACAACATAGAGTCTAATTGTGTCTGTGGACTCAGTCAAGTGCAAATCCGACCAAACACCAAGTTCTACTCAGAGCAGCAGACTCCCGGCTTCTGAAAATTAGGATTGCTTGGCGCTGTTGTGCGTAAAATATCCTCCACCTTCCAGTCTTCCCTCTGCCCCTTCAGTGCGTCTCCTGAGTCTGTGTCTGCACTCCGCACACTGCTGCCGGCACAGGAGCGATTCCTCCCGGCGCAGAGGTCCCGTCTCTTCTCACTTCTAAAGCTGGCCGATGTGAAGAGGTCAGGAGCTATATCTTTCTCCCCTCAATTAATCTTCTCACGCAGAGTGCCAAAATGAGAGCAGGTCTCTTTTCTGGTATATCCAATGATTTTCTTGTCTTTTCTTTTTTTTTCTTGTTTTTTTCTTGTTTTTTTTTTTGGCTTACCTGCTCGGAGAGAAGCGAAAGATTAAAAAAAGAAACAGGTTACGCGTTAGCAGCTTTTAAAAACAGAGAAACAAAAGAAAAAAATAGTCAAAATTGCACCGTGCTGGTTAAAAACCACGCAGCCCTGTTGTGTTGATTCATACCTACCGGTGACGCGCTGTGTAAAGAGATGTACAGAGGCAAATACCGCAGCTCAGGGGTTTCTGGACGATGCCGTGCTAGCGCTGCCACTCTGTGGAATGAGAAGGAGGCGGAGAGAGGGAGAAAGGGGGAGAGAGCGAGGGAGAGAGAGAGAGAAGGGGGGGGGGCGCATAGGTTTCATGATACTCTTCTAATTTTCGTTTCATTCTGTTGTATCTATTAGTTATTTTTAGACACGTTTAAGAGTAAACTTACTGTCTAACAGGATTTTTTAGCTTTGTGAAGCCTCCGAGGCATCCCGGTACTCTGCACGATAAGGTGGTCTTGATTTAAGTTAAAGAACGTCCTCTATGCCTCTGACAGCTTGTTAGCCACCGACCGGGTGTCACAGATAATTTGTGGGCCCGCCCTTGAGCCCAGGTGCCCACCCACAATACAGGTCAGCCCCGAGAAGCGTCTCCTCCAGTCTGCAGAGCATCTGTGTACATCACTCCTCAAGGTGCAATTACTCCGCCGGCAAGTCATTACCTGCCTTGAAGCCGTTCCCGGCTTACCTGTCACCCGCTGAATGCCTTCGTTAACTTCATTTTCTGTACGCGTTTATATCCATGAACAAGCACCAGAATGTTTTTAAATTGCTTTCAGGCTCCATGTGACCTTTGGGGCATCAAAAACGTTTCTATTAAATGTTAAGTAATGACCCTTCACGCCTCGGTGGTTTGTTTTAGCATAGATGTCAAAAGAAAAAAAAAGTAGAACAAACAATCCACATTTTTAGTTTATTCATTAGATTTAATAGAATCAGTGATTTCAAACACTGCAGGCAATCTCTGTCTTCCTTCCTTCCTTCCTTCCTTCAGAGGGCCATAAATATAAAGGGTCGGTTAGAAGAGACCTAATAACCACGGGAGTGGGCATAAGATAAAGTTTGAAAAGAAAAAAAGATTGTGAGGTGTTTCAATGCAATACACAACTTCTTCAAAAAGCCTTCGACTGAGTCAAGGATATGGATGTCTGGATTTTCATTGTGTCACATAAATTAAGAGACATATGCAGTTTCCTTACCTAAAATAATATCCCATTAGTCATTTCAGTGCATGAAACTGAATCAGATAGTGTTTAATGGTGTCACTCCCGTGGGAGATGCTTTTTCAAAGGCTTGTTTGCACAAGAAGATGCCTCTGCAAATCATCTCACCGACACATGGAAAACAAACCCTCCTGTGCAGTAAGTGGGCATCGTCTGACAGATAGAAAAACAGAACTGAGTGAGAGAACGGGAGAGAGTCACATGGCATGCACAGTCATTTCCTGCCTCTAAATCATTCTATTTATGTAGACTGACTATGTTTATGAATCCATTAGGAAATGTGACTCTATAATTAGTCTGTTCCTCATCACTGGATGAGTCCAAACAAAAAGGACAGAATCTCGCATATCACCAACTGACAAATGGCTACGCTCGCTGCCCATTATTGCAGCTCTAAAGTGAGTGGGCATGAATTACACCTTCGCTCTGCAATGTCAAGTGTCTTCCTCATTTTTGCAGCGTGCTCATGTGTGTTTTGTTTTTTGCGTTTTTTTTTATAAATCACTATTACAGTTAGTCTGCTAGAAGTTCAGGAATGTGCAGCTCTGTACCACACAGCAGACCGAACCCACTCGCTAATTATGTGTAGTAATGTTGCTTCACTTTTCTTGTTGCTCCAAGGGAAAAAGCAGGCAGTGCTAAGCACATGTGGCCAGAGGTTAATAAGTCTGGTGGGCTCAAAGTGTGTCAGCAATAATATGTCAGCTAGTATTATATATTGGTTTGTGTATGCATGACCTTTATATGTATATGTGTCTGTGTCAAAGGCAGTTGGTGTGTGAATGTGAGTTTATGTGTCTGACTGGGACCCACATGTGGCCATAGGTCGGCAGAGCTGTCGGAGAACTGATTGGCCCTCTACTGTCTGGCATCGAGATTATGTAATTAATGCTCAGTAAAGCCGCAGAACAGCCATGTTTTCTTCAGGCTGCCTCTCATTGAAGTTTTATTGGCTTTGACCATGAAAGGCCTCCTAATGAAGAGCAGGATGCTGGGGGGAAGTTGAGGAGACTGGGGAGGGCAGATGAGGGGAGGCAGAATGGTAGCAAAGAAAGAAGAGAGCACGGGGTGAGAGGCCACTCATTTTAGCCTACTCGTGCAGTAATTATGTGGTGAGCATTTTCAGGGCGTAAAGAGGGTTTATAGGGAAAATTACAATTGCGTTTCTACAGAAATACAATAGATGTTATACTGCATCTTCCAAGCAAAAACACTCACACTTGGTTCAAAACTAAATCATTTTAAAGTGAAATTCTTACGCTTTCCTACTGAAAAAAAAACGTCTTTTCATGTAAAAGATATAGCATAGTATAAATAAACGAATGGACAAAAGTATTGGGCCAAACATTTTAGTCTTTGAATTCAGGTTTTTTTTTGGTCCTGTTGTCACAGGATTATAAAGTCAAGCACCTAGCCGTGTAGTCTGTCTTTGCAAGCACATGCGCAAGAATGAGTCAGCCTACGAAGCTTACTGAATTCAAGCACGGTGCATTAATTGGATTGTGGCAAAAAGAGAGTTTGTGAAGTTTCTTCCTTTCTAGACATTCCGCCATCAGCTGTAAGTGCGACGGGAAGGATTTAGGAACCACATCAACTCAGCCACAAAATTTCAGACCACATAAAGTTACAAAGGGGGGTTGCCTGCTGCTGAAGCGCATAGTGCGTAAACATTGCCAATGCTCTTCTGACTCAGTAACTGTGTAGTTCTAAGCCTCATTTCACTTTAACATCAGCACAAACACAGAGTACCAGGAGCTGCACGGTGTGGATTTCCACAGCAAGCAGCTCCTGTAGTACTTTTGTTCATATACTGTGTAATAAATTGTTAATAGTTATCAGTAAACTGCCCATTTAAAAGGTTACCACAGTATATAAATGTATGAAGAAATCACAGTAGTTTGTATTTTTATGACAGTCGATCCATTACAGAGTTCACTGGGACTCCACCATTCCTTTCTTTGTCCACCCAGTTGCAGTAACAGTAACCCTGACCCCAAATTCAAGGGTTATCTTATCAGAGCCACTGTTGTCAGTACTTCTTCTCCTCCTTTGACTTTGTCATTGCAACAGATTTACAGTTTGTTTTTCGTTAGGGATAGCCACGTTGAAATGTAAGACTAAGCATTATTAGGCTCACCTCTGGGACTTTAACAAGTCCTTCTCCCACTGCATTGCCTAACCAAAGATCAACAAACAGAACTGTAATTTGAAGGGGAACACTGGGTCATAAATCACTTTGAAACTGACTCATTTGTAGTAATTAAAGAAAATGGCTTTGCCTTGTATAAATATTAATATTTAGGAAAAGGAACTTTATATAAAATGTTCTGGAATAAACTTAAATTGTAATTTTATTTCCTAACAGCAGCCTGTAGATTACTGTGTCTTGATAACTAGGCTGAAATGGAGCACAGACTGGCTGCTGAGTGCTAAAATTCATTGTTGTCAAATGCTTTTCAATTTTGTCTCATTGTTTGTATATGGAAAATAATGGTGAAACCTGCACATGTTAATGTTAGGAAATTCCCCACTGACTGTAATGCCTCCATTGCTTGGCACGTTTTGAAAATGAAAACTAAAGGAGTGGAAAGTTGTTTGTGAAACCACATCAAGATTTGATCAGTGTGAGAGTGCATTCGGTACTCAAACGGGTTAAAACATTGCTTGATTGACAGAAAAAGCAGGCGCTGATGCAAGAGGCGGGCGGTGGCAAAATCTCATATTAAGTATTGCCTATTCGTGTCTTATGGTATCATTATATTACTGACTGCGTCCATAGTCATATTGCTCTTCTACAGCATGCAATATCCATATATATTTTAAGCATATACTGTACACAAATCGACAACATTGTCCTTCTGCTGAAAGTCAGCTTACATATGTTACCGGCGTTCTCATCGCACCCTCTAATAGAGTTTTATGAAGACATTAAAGACATAAAGAGCAGGTCTGATAAAAGGCCAGATCTGATAAAAGGCACACACAGACAGACAAAAACACACACACCCCTGACAAAATGTGATGTAGTGAAGGAGCTGCAGCAGTGGCTAGTGTACAGGGCTCACAGCCAGGCCTCAGCATGGTTTTTATGTAAATATAAGTATGCTGTTTCAACAGATGTAATCGGCCTTTAGAGGGAGATCATTGTGTCCTCTCCCTAAAACCAGTCTCATCCCAGGCTCTTGCAGATAGCATCGATTCTGCATCCTCTCAGGGTTTTTATGTCAACCATTAGCCAGAGTTCAGCACATTCACTGGAGTGCTCAAGTGTGTACGCATCACTCACTTGAACTGTCTCCCTCTTTTCTCGTTTCTCAGTCATTCCTTTATTGCATCAGTCAGTTTCATTTACATTTTCTCTCTGCTTTGCCATTTTTTTGGCGAGTGGCGTGTGGCGAGTCCAAATAATCACATCTACATCCTTACACGTTCACTTTTAAAAAAGCAAAAGTCTGAGTTGTTTCAAAGCCTGTTTTTTTTTCTTCTTTTTAGCCATTTTGATGTATTTTATTGTCCCCTTGATCACATTTAACCAGCAGCTGTCTGTGCAGAAAAACGTAGATTTGCCCATCTTCAAACCCGGAGCCCTCCACAGTTGCCAAAGACAGATGATGACAGAAAAAGGAGAAATGTTGATGGTTAGTGCAAAGGGTAGACAGATTATATTGTAGAGAAAAATGAGAAATTGTGAAGGAAACTGTGAAGGGAGGGTGGGTGAGCTTATGAGGCAAGATAAGGAAGGGAGAGAATATGATGATGGATGACTTAGGGAAAATGACAGAGAAGTGAGCTGAGGGGAGAAAGCGGTAGGGAGGGATTTGCATTCAGAATGGAAAGGATAAAGTGCAGGAAATAGAAGAAATAGAGAACTTTCAGTGAACAGAAGTGTGAAAAAAAAAATTGGAATTAAGCGAAAATGGCAAATGGTCCTTTGATTCTTCGGGTTGATCTCGCAAACAGGCACTATCGTGGATGAGAAATGTCCCCCGTGGTGTGTTGCGTTGTGCTTTTGTATGTCTCTGTGGGCATCCTGGCACTGTTGCTGCTCAGTAATCTGAGCACATTCCAGTCTTTTCCATGCATGGAGAAAATCTTAGGTACACCCCACAAAATGCTTTCCCAGAAATTACCACAGGACAGAGCGGCGTCCATGAAGTCTAATTGAAACACCACTTTTAATACCTTTCAATAATGATCACTGAACACATTTTTGATTTTGTTTTTTGTTGACAGTATATTTTGCAGTGATATGTGACTTTATTTAAAAAAAAGAAAAAAGAAAAAAAAAGGACTACAATGTGGCAAGCTTCTCTAATGCATACACAATGACAGACTGTACCCATGTGGCAGTGGTGTAACCTCACTCTTCCAACTTCATTCAATTACCTGCGCACTATTTTTAGATGATCAGCTCTCCTTTTCTATTTCTCATATGTCTGTATGAATGACTTAACTGCTCCTTTCATCTGTCCCTTGCTGTGAAAACACATAAACTTACGTGACGAGATGACAAAATCTAAAATTCATGACAACCTCTTATGAATAACTCTCACACAAAAAAAAATCCACGTGGTCCTTTTGGATCCCTTTGATGTATCTAATTTAGGCTTTTCTATGCTGTGTAAAGCTAAAAACAAACTTATGTTGCTTCTGTCTGCATTTTTCAAGCATATTTTTTTGTGTTTTAATTTCACTCAGGCGCAGTATAAGAAAACAAAATAGCAAGTTGGGTTGGTTAATATTTTCCTTATTTACGGTACCTTGATATCATTACAGATGTTCAAACAGTGATTCTGGCTGCAAAACTTCTCTCAATTTTGATACATGCAAAAGGCTCAAAATCAGATAAGCACCCGTATATTTCAGTCAGTCCTGCTGCAGATCTTTGTTCAGGTTGGCAACATCTCCCTCTGTGGCCTTGGAAACTGTGGGAGGCCACATCTCTGTGGTTCTCAGCCCCCCTATGAGAAGTCCTACATTAATTTCCCACTAGAAAAACTTCTATCCTGACATTCCTTCAACATTCCTCAGGCCTCCCCTGTAATGAAGGCATTTTTATCACAGGGCTCAAGCCTTCATTTCCCCAATTTGATTTTAACAAGATAGGCTGCATGAAAAGTGGGATACATAAAGCGTTGCCTGGGTTTGATGAACAGAAACATGCACACTAAGAAACAATAAGTGCTTTTTCTTACCACAAATATAAATTGTCAGTATTCTCTCTGTTTTAAACAAAACGCTTTTGAGAGCGCCCCAGCTTTGGTAGTGGTTTGTCTTAAGCCTTTTCTCTCACCCACACTGATGAGAGTGAAGCTGCTAATGTGGACTTGCCATTTAGATGGATTGTTCACTTAGCGTTCTCCTCTTATGGCTTTGTAAACTGGACTCTAAAACAAATCTAGTCTGTAAATCTGTCGACTGAGAAACAGTCTTTCTTTTGTTGGATTTTAAATGAAGCTGTATTGATGTGTGTATACACTCCAGACGTAGAAAAATGCTGGGTGCATCACCGCTGATGAGTTTTTCATCATTTACAGCAGCAAATGTGACTAACATATGGCTACACAGCATGTAATGTTGTCACCATCAGTGATGCATGTGTGCCCATAGTGGGGTGATATTTCTCTGGGGCCATCACGTGGAAAAGAGACACTTTTTAATGTCACTTCAAATTGCAAGGCGATCTAAAAGTACAGTTTGACATGGAGAGTAATATGTTAAGTAAGCTCACTAATAGTTTGGTTAGTGGGAGGTTTGGGCAAATTTCCTTCATCTTAGTAGTTATGTATAGACCCGAGCTGGTGTATACCCACTGCTGTTTTCTCCTATTGGGACATCAAAGCTCAACTAAGCAAAAACAAACAGTTCAAGTTAAAACCTTTTCAACAGGTGATCAGTGAAGAAATCAGTTATAGTTTCACTAAAGTTGACAAACATAGTTTTTCTTTAGTTTCTTTTATACTGTAGGGAAAAATGATGTTACATGTTTAATTTACATTTTCAGGTCACAGATGTCAAGTAAATATTTGGTGTGACCACGTTTTGTTCTTTAATCTATCCTGAACTCTTAAGCAAGCTCCTTTGTCACTTCCTTGACATTCTTTAGGAACATTTCTCCAGGCTTCTCCGAAGGACATTCAAAGTTCTTTGTTGGATGTTGACTGACTTTGGTTTCTCTGTCAAGATGATCCCACCCTGCTTAAATAAAGTTGAGGTCTGAGCTCTGGGGAGACCAATCCATGACTGATAGTATGTTACATTGCACTGGCAGTGTGTTTGAGGGTCATTGTCATGCTGAATGGGTGGTTTCAAATCTACCTGTTTTCCTTCCTTATTTGTTGTTTGACAGCCACCTTTCCATTTCTGATGAGGCTTAGGTAAATAGTAGATGGAACAGCTAAAGGGCCAGATGTAGTTCTCAGGTCCAGTGTCAGGTCTTTGCTGGATTTTTCTGCTTTCTTAAAGACATGACTTTAAGACACTGTTCATCTGCTGTCTTGTTTTCATGTCTTTTTTTGGCCTCCACTTGTCCACTTGTTACCTCGATTTGAACCAAGTTTCCTGCTAAAAGCTCTCTGGGAATCACCTTGTCTGTGTCAAACGATAATCATTTCATGCACATGTTCTGTAATATTTTTGCATTTTTAAAAAAAAATCAACTTAATGTGATAAATTTATGTGTTTTAAGTTTTTTGCTATGTGTAGACATCATGTTTTTTCTACTTGAAACATTCATAGATTAGTGTTAAGTGGCTGAAAAAAAAAGAAAAATCTTCAGAAAGTCCAAAGTAACAGAAAGTATTGCTCACAATCACTCTGTCAAAATACTTGAAACTGCAAGATTATTGCTTTCTCTCTCTTGTTCCATGGGATGTCAAGTCAACCTGAAAATTATACAAGCCAAACTCCATCTGGTATGAAGAAGTGAAGAGAGGATATGTTATAAGTATGAAGGTGAATCCCTGGTGGCTTTACAACATTGATTTTCTGTCTCACATCTCCCGAAGAGTCACATAGCAACAGAGACCTCTGAATCTGTAATCAGAGCCAATCAATGATGCGCCTGTCCCGGGTCACACACATGTGAACCACCATATAAGTAAATTAACCTGCATGCACAAAGCATAACATCTATTCTCCCATAATACGATATGCTGACTTTAGATATAAAGAAGACAAATGAATGAGGAAAATCCAAACAAACTGATACAATAGTCTCCTACAATTTTCACCTCCAACCTGACAGAGACAGAAAGATGGGGATAGTGAATTGGAAAGGTGGAATGGCACCCAAGGGAGCAATGGAACATTCACACTGGTGCTCATCCATCTCCAGGACATGAGCAAGCTGGCTGCCTGTAGCATGCCAAACAGAGGACGCCTTACAGAGAATTCAACATGAGATGTAGGCCAGCCTTGTGTATGTGTGGCAGACATCCTTTTGTACACACATACTAACACACACAGCTGCTTCTTAAACGCCTCAATCTTACATTGCACACCAATGCTCACCCGACTGATCTATTTAGAATGGGTCTGATGCTGGTGGAGCCACATTTCTCTAGCTGGCCATTGTCACATGGAGACAAAGTTATTCTGTTTTGTTAACGGCCAGACTTTCCTGTTGACAAATGTTCAAGCCCTCTCTCCACCGCCTTACTAAGGCACACTGCATTCTAATCATGCCCTCACCTTACACATCAGCTTAAAAACACGGATTTGAAACTATTTGTTAGAGTAGACAATAAGCAACCTTAAAATTATGCTCCAGCTTTTGTTTTGTTACCTTGCTAAAATGGTAATATTATATCTAGCGCTACTGCTCCAAATTGTGAATAAAATTAACAAAAAACTTAAAACAGCCAGGCTTTTATTTGAATATTTTATTTATTTATTTTTTTATAAATTCACCAGTACTAAGTGGAATCCAGCTGAAATATATAAAATCAAATAATTGTTTATAATAATTGGTAAGGAAAATGGGCCTTTCATTTGACCAGATTCCATGAAATTAAACATTTTGCATTATACTTAGTTAATTAAGTGTTTTTTCAAAGCAAAACCAATAAAATGCAACCACAAAGTGAAAACATTTGCAGATAATAAAGTATTTTAAGAGTGGTTTAAACTAGGATGTAGTAACAACATCTTGTTTACTCAAGCCCAGAACTTGCATTATAATTGGTATATAAGGTTAGCAAATGATAGAGCATGATGCTTTCAGAGCATGCTCAGTTTGTTGCTCTTGTTGTTGCCTTTCTTAATATTGTTAAACCAGCTGCAATAAGATTCAAATCTTGCTCTAGTCACAGTTCTTCCTTTCGCCACATTATAATGCAGGTTCCCATCTTTCCTTGTATACTGGATACTGAAAAAGTGTGACAGGGAGCAAGGACTGAAAAATCTCTTCCCCTGTAGGTCTTATTAGTGAGTGTTTAAAAAGAAGTTCCAGCCAGCTGTCCACCGCAAGTGTGGCGATTCAAGTTTGTGTCTATTTTTCTTTCATAACGGAGAGAATACGTTGGGATTTTTATGGGATAGGAAATTATTGCAAAGCTAAATGCCCGTTCATATTTGCTGCTCTTTATAAACAGAATGGTTGAGCAGAGGGAGTGATCTGATAAGTACAATGTTGAAAACTTTACAGCTCTTGACATGCACAAAAGCTGAGTGCTGGCTTTTATTGTGTTTTATGTTTCAGAAATAAATTGTCTATCACCTCACAATAGCATTTTTCCCACTATTGGACACAAAATGACAACGTTGTCATGCTCAGTGTCAAAAAAAAATACACAATTTAATGCTGTCTTCTTGCCCACTGCCAGCAGAAAAGTACATGATGTGAAACACAACTGACAAGTGAGGCCAATCAGTGGTTTGGAGACAAAAACAAAACAAAAAAAAATCCATTATATCCTGCTGCAGATTTGATCTCTGTCAGCGTGTCCGGGGCTCTTCTTGATGCTCTGTTGTGTTGAAAATGATTTAATTGGACTCAATTAGTCAGCTCAAAAACTCACTGATCATAATGCTAATTTGGCTGCGGAGCAGGGTGAAAGATCGGCATCCTGCAGTGATGGCATGTGTTACTTTGTTGTAAGCACTGACAAACCTCTGAAGGGAGCGAAATTGATACATTGACGAGTGAAAGTCAAGAAGGAGAGCTGTGGTTAACAGCGGCCGCAGGTCCTCCTTCGATTCTCCTCTGCCTCACCCAACTGCCCATTTTTGAAAAGCTATTTCCAGCGCTTTCCCTCTTCCTTTGCTCATCACTGTAATCCCCTTGCTGAAAAGGTAAGACAATCTGGGGGTGGTGGTTGGGGGTACTGTCACTGCCACCATGGTATTCCACAATCAGCTTGACTTCAGAGAACATCTGAGGAAAAATGCTGGTACGAATCTTGAGGTTCAGTTCGCCGTTCTTCATCTCTGATTGTGTGAATTAGTGTTAGATCTACTCTTTACTATGCAGTAAAGATTTCTGCCTGCGTGTGTGTGCAGTATGTGTGTGTGTGTACAAGGATGTTTAAGTGTGTTCTGGTGAAGCCAGTCAGACAGAGGCGCTGATGTGTGCTATAGTTTAAAATAGCCCCACCAGACAGACAGCTGAGCAGCTGTGACCTCAGGTCCCCTGCCCTGAACTCTCAGTTACTCTCAGTGTCCACACTGCTTCTTTCAACGTGCGTAAATGCCCAATGAATCATCTATAGTCTTTAGCAAAACTGCTAAATGAATAAAAGAAGTAAAATAAAAGTTCCAAGCAATTATCAGACTAATTCTATTTTAGTTTCGGACTCCGATCATTTGCTCATATTTTACAGTCTTCCGTGGTTTTGTTCATCCGACGGCATGATTTGGTTTTGTTAGGCAGGAACGATCCATCCCAATTACAGCTTGGGCAAAGAGCAGGCACGCTATGCACAGACTGGGCACTCTCCTCTCTCTCTCCTCTACAGCCAAGCAGACGCTCAGTTTTATAGCAACAAGCATGAAATAGACTCCAAGGTTCAAATGCAGCGTGCGTGCAGTTGGAAGTGTGCATTTGCGAGACAGGGTGTGTGAATGAGATCATTGGTGTGTGCGTGCACGCGTGTGTGTGAGAGAGAGACAGGATTTTTGTGCACATTGTGTGCTTTAGTAAGGAAAGTGCTATTAGTTATATGTTCCTGGGCTGATGGCTAAAACAGTGGGAGGTGCGGTTAGGCTTGAAGCGCTGCTGTCACCTGATGCGTTGCTATTTTGCATTTTTTTAAAAATAACTAAAGATCATTGTTACACTGGAGATCAGTTATACCATCGATTCTAAATCCTTCTGACACTATGTAATTATTCTGGCTACATGCAGTGATGCTAAAATAACTCCCAAAACAGCCTCAGTCTGACATACAGCTGATTTAAACCATACCCTCACGCCATCTCATTGGTGATTGTCAGCATCAGAACACACACCAAAAAAAAAGCGTGCCTTTGAATCCCTTGTGTGTGCTTTGTGTTTGACCAAAAAACATATCAAGAATACAAAGATAAATTTAGGGTAATTAACCTCCACGAGAAAGCAAAGTTCCCCCTCAGGAGTAGCCAACAGGTCAGTCCCACATGAGTAGAGTGAGCTGACGTCTTCCCTGTCATCGGGGTCATCATGACTGACGGTGCCAAACTTATTCATGTCTTCTGCACACTGCCTTTGCCTCTATTCCTGGCACAAACACAGACTGATATGTTTAGCGAAAGGCTTCCTAGATGCAAATAGAGAAGGTCAGACT
Source organism: Hemichromis elongatus (assembly GCA_015108515.1). Taxonomy (NCBI): domain Eukaryota; kingdom Metazoa; phylum Chordata; class Actinopteri; order Cichliformes; family Cichlidae; genus Hemichromis; species Hemichromis elongatus. Next base: position 26,719 of record VUQR01019543.1, read on the forward strand.
GAGACAGCTTGCCCTGCCCATGCCCTCATAATTCAATCCTTGTCACTGCTGACCAGCTGCAAGCATGAACATGCTCTTTATGCTAAAAGCTAAGCTCTCCTGGCTCTAGCTGGTGCACAGACATGATAGCTAGATGATATAGGTCAAACCATTGGAGAAAAAAAAGTACTTTAACTCAAACCGTTTACAGGTTCAGAAAGTATCTGAAGTATTGTAAACACCACAAAGTGTAAGATTTGTTTTTTAAGGAACCAGGGCAACAGAAGTTGTGGGAATATAAATAATAAAGCGGCTGATCATGCACAGTGGTCTTTGCATTTATAACGCAAATTGGGTTGAAGATGGATGTAGGTATGCTGAAAGTGCATAGGACCAACAACAGGAAAGTCGAGGAAATGTCCCAAGTGTATTAAATAAAAACACCTGTGTGGATGTGTAATGTGTGTATAGTCTCTAGTAGGACGATCTTCTTTGTTCATGACTGGTATTCTTTAAGGACAGGCAAGATAAGCAAACGAAAGAGCGGAGCACTTTTAATAGAGCTCAACAACACTATATCATTCCCATACAAAAGAGACGAAATGAGACACAAAACAAATGACACGTGATGCAAAATATGTACATTTATACACATGCGAAGGTATATGACTGTTAGGAACCAGTGAGTGCAAAGAACATTGGCCTGGAACAGAACATACAAGGAGGAAAACAACCAAATATGATTACCTGACCCAAAATGTGAAACAATCAAACTGTTAAAACCCACATAGCTGTGATTAGCTGTACTCTCCATTAACTGCAATACTTTTATTGTATGTATGGTATGCCAGCACAATATAGACATAATGAGTTTAGACACTGTGTCTGTGTGGCTTTTACATATGGCATAGTCAGCATTTATACTGCCTCTTCTTAACAGGGACCATTCATCATCCTCACTTACAGGTAGTCTGCTAGTACCAGTGGATACAACCGATCTACACAAGAAGGAAAACATGTATACAGAGCAAGCCATGTGACTCAGTTTTGGGGTGTTTTTTTGTTTGATTTTTTGATACATTTTTGTTTTGTTTTCTTGTCATTCATGATCATCGGAAACAGATAAAATCATTAGTTTGAGACTAGGTTTGTTTTTGTAGGTATATTTTTTAAAAAAAAAAAGATAAAAGCAAAAGAAGCTGGGTTTACAGAACGGCTACCGCTGTAATTAATCAAACACAAGTTGCCCACAGCTTCGTATAAATATGTTTTTGTTAAATTAGAATGAAAGCAGTTATATTTCCTCCCATTTTCAAACTCCTAACTATTGGGCATTCAACACAGCGTCACAACTATAAGTTGTGACGCTGTGTTGAATGTAAATAAAAACATCATCCTAGGATTTATTTTTGTAAATCATCATATCTCATAAACATATATTTTGTTTACAGTAGAACAGAAAATGTTTTAACTGATTTTCTCATGGAAAATGTTTGGTCAATTTAAATTTGATGGCAAGCGACATTTATCAAAAATCTTGGGACACAACAAGCTGGATAAGTAATTGTTACTAAACAACAAAAAAGCAGAAGGAAGATGTTGCGGCTAATTGGGTTAATTGGCATAAGGTCGGTAACATAATTGGGTTTACGAAGAGCATCATAGTATGTTGCGTTTCAGTATTTCACCATAAAATTTTAAAGACTTTAAATATCTCACCATCTCTAGTACGTAATATCATGAAAAGAGAATCTGGAGAAATCTCTGTGCGCAAGAGAGAAAGTCAAATAATCACTATTGGATGCCTGTGCTCTCAGGTAGCACTGCATTAAAAACAGACATGATTCTGTCATAAAAATAACTGCATAGGCTCACGAAAACTTCCAGAAATCACTGTCTGTGGACACAGTTCATGGCGCCATCCACAAATACAGATTAAAGCTCCATCAAGGCATAAAGAAGCTATGAAGCTAATGTCGCTGCTTTTTCTGGGCATAATCTTATTTAAAATGGGCAAAAAGGAAAAGTGTTCTGGTCAGTCAAATCAAAACCAAATAAGTATTTTAAGAAAACATTGATGCCACGTCCTTTGGACTCAAGAGGAAAAGTGTTGGTTTGTTATCAGGACTGAGTTTAAAAGTCTGCATTATTAATAGTATGGTGGTGCATTAGTACCTATGGAAGAGGCGGCTTGCACATTTGGTGTCCTGCAACAGTTCCTAGATTTTACAAACTGGTTATTGATACACAGTGGTAAACAGGACACTGTCCCAACTTTTTTGAGACATCTTGCTGCCATCAAAGAAAAGTGAATGTACCATTGACTTAAAATGGCACATTTACTCAGTTTTCTGGGTTCTAATGTGAACCAAGTAAGGGTTTATGAGACTAGCATATCATTCTATTTTCAGTTATATTTTACAAATTGTCCCAAATTTCTGAAATTAGGGTTGTAGAAAGGCAAACCCGGATGTTATGTCGCCAGTGAAAAATGGTAGGAAAGACTGATAGCTCTGTAGGTTATACATGCATTAAAGTGTAATTCAATGAGTAAACACACAAACATGGATACACAATAGACATGATCAAAATCAACATTGTACAGACTTTGTTTACATGTCCAAAACTGTCTGTTTATGTCATGGGTTTAAGGAAGAAAATTATGCATATTTCTGCATTATTCTTGATCACACATCTCTTTAAATTTTTGCACCATTTTTTATTTTGTACTGAGCGACAAGCACAACCCATTCACAGCTAACTCAAAAAAAACCATAAGAAAACTCTATTCAGCTCAGTCAGTTAAGATCTTTTTTTTTAATCAGAACCTCATAAACTCTAGCAAATCTGTCCACCTATGTACACTTACATACTATACACACCTAGTTTATCTGCACAGTTCAGCCATGCATGTGTGCCTGTGCTGTACCTGTGTACTTGTTACATTCTTATCCCTGCCAAGGCACGCAGTCATTAGAGAATATCAAATCTGCTGTATGAGGCCACATACCTGGGATTGATCTAGCAGTCAATGCATTCCTTAATCCCCAAATAGAAAAGAGTTGAGTTTTCAAATGAGACGCAGTGCTGTGATGAGGTTTTTTAGCATCAAAGGGTAAGTAAACACCAGCAGCGGAAAAAGAACAAAGTGTTTTTGGCGAGTGTTTGTGAGTAAAATCGGAATAATGGCGTTTCATTTGGGATCACAGAGGTGTGTTTGTGTAAGTGAAACAAGGACCTGTGTGTTTGCATACACACGTCCAGCCTTGTAGCCTTGTAGCTAAGCGTGCATAATATCAGCTTGTCCAAATACCCACATTTGTGATGCTGCAGGACACCAGTCTGCATCTGCCCTGTTCTCTTTTTTTGTATGTATGTAGGTTGAGGATAGCAGTAAGGATTATATCTGTGATATGTATATGAGTTTTTCTGTGCGTGTAGGTTCCTAAAGGGACAGAGGTGAAGGTTGATCCGTAGCCTGTGCTGGCATCAGAACAGGATCCACTGCATGCAAAGTCCAGCGAAAAGCAGTGCAAGTCTGCAGCACGGTGTCCAGCTGGCATGTGAAGAACTCCCTATCACCTTCACTGAGGGGGGCTTAGAGGGCTTTTCTTCTGGGCTGTCACCTTCAGGATGTTTCCCTAATGGTTTTACAGCACTGGATGATTCAGGTACTGTGGGAGACAAAAACAGAGAGAGAGAGAGAGAGAGAGAGAGAGAGAGAGAGAGAGAGAGAGAGAGAGAGAGAGAGAGAGAGAGAGAGAGAGAGAGAGAGAGAAGGGAAAGAGAAATAGAAATAGAAAATAACAAGTTTAGCCTTCAATATTTCAGGCACATGTGCTTAAATGTTCTTTGGGTTTGTATATTGTATATATTAATCATTTAGTCAAGATTCACTTCAACCTTTCAAATAGTGGCAATGATTGTTTCAGTTCAAAGCACTTACAATTTGCTTTGAAAAATGCTTTATTTTTTATTTATTTACTGTTTTTTTTTTTGCCAGTGCATTTATAGTGCTGCTACATTACTTATTGGCTAAAGATATTTTTTTAATTACACACAAAAAATAAAAACTGAACATTTTAATCCTCGACTGGTGAGAGAGGTGCTCTTTTCAGAGGCAGAGGCCTGCTCGTAGTGCTCATCTTAACGATTTACCAACAGAGCGTCCAACTTTGGTAATGCAAAGACCTGCTGAAGATTCAAAGGTTTAGTTGGAGAAAGCAGTTCACTTTACAGGCAGCATAGCAGCAGGTTAGTGCAGAATGCCAAATCTCCAAAGAGAGCAAAGACGATCCATGTTTTTCTTTAAATGTTGACCTCAAAAGCTGAACTGGACTACAAGCCTTCATAGTTTGGACTCAAATGGTAAAATCCTGTTTAAGAAACAAGCTATTAACCAGAAACCTACAGTGCACTGTCTAATTTTTTTTTTTTTAAATAACTTCTCTTACACACAGTATACTGGTGTAATTAATACCATACAATAGTTATACTTCCAACCTATGCTATTCAGAACTTCCAAATCCTTCAACCTTTGACCTTTAATCAGAATTTCAAATCAATAGTTTTATGTATTTTATATAAAAATTATTTTCTATGAATGTTAATCAGTTTAATTATTAACTGACAGATTTAACATTTTGAGTTTACAAAGTTGAGACCAACAATATTTATGTTTGCTGCATGAGAAACACTTATAATGACAGTAAGTCATAAGAAAGTATGTGCCACATAATTTACATCGATTTCGATACTATTATTTCTCCTTCTCTCCGTGTGGTGACAACATGTTGGTGTGTCAGAAATCAAAATCACCCATCCTCCCTGAGTGACCCAACCCAATAAGCACATCTGTGAATTACAGGGAGATTAACAGTCTCAGCGCAACAAGTACACACCCAGTCTCAGTTACATTCCAATTAACCTTCATTATAAGTATTCGATATCTCGATTTATCCGTTAGCAGAACTTAGTGATCCAGAAAGGCTTATGTGGGCGCTAAGGGAGGAATACAACGGTATCCCATCGATATAAACAGAAGCAAACAGGCACAGAGGTTAATGGAGATTGACTTTGGCATTGGCATCGTTTTTTAAAAAAATTTTTTATAGAGAAACAGGTAAGAGGCTACTAGTTAACCTGTTAAAAATTATTATTTGATTACTTTTTTGATGACATTGATAACAAATATTTTAAACCAGGCAATAGAGCAGCAAAGCCTTTTACTAGAATGTAGTGATTTATTTGAGTTTCATCAGACATTTAGATGTTAACAGCTTTTTCACTGAAAGCAATTGTTATTTGGGACAAGAGATGATAAGATAAAATGTGATTAAAAATGATAAGACAAAATTCAAGAACTTGAGAGAATACTGCAAAATAAATGTCAATATCTACACACAGCTGCTAAGTTGGAAGCAATCCAAAGCTTCAAGGGGTTGCACTCAATTTTCCCTCAGAAGTTTTGCTGACCCTTTGACTGAGTTGTGCCAAAAAGGCGTCGTATGGACAGCAAAATGATACAAAGAAAACAGAATGAATGGAGTATCTTATGGAGTAACCCCTCTATAATAGTTAACAAGTTGTTTATGGAACTGATTTAGGCGAGGCCCTAGCGCTAGCTGTGAAGCGGATGATGCTCAATATCACAGACAAAGCCTAATGTCAAGTGTTTTATTTCAACTGAATCTCACAGCATAAGTGGCCTAAACAGGTGTCTTGTTAAACAGAGTTCCCTGTATGATGAGCTGGCCATCAAACAGCATGACGGGCATGTGTGTAATAGTTCACCACAAATTTTATAGCACACATCAGAAGAGCTTTGAATATCAAATAATTAAATCAGTTCTTCTCTTATATTAAAGAGCTAATTTTATTGGTCTTCTTAAGCTGTCTTCAGTATTTCTTGTTTCCTTTCTGTGCACTTCTAAAAATACATTCTTCTGCAGAACTGAGAATAAACATCAACCCATCCCTAAGTGCACTCTTGGGTTTGTAAGCATGCATTTGTAAATAGGGCTAGGCAGGGCTCTTGAGACAAAAGTGTTTTGCGTGCCAATGGTTTTTGTTGTTCTAGTAGACAATAGACAAAGACATCATTTATCCCAAATCAGATTGCTGTTATTGTTTCAGTGTAAATGGGCTGCATCTCATTAGGGGGGGGTGTAAAAAAAACAGCATTTGAATAAGCCAACACAACACTAATACTGCTCTGCTGCTGGCTAACCAACTGGCTAATTAATGGAGAAAGTCCTCGCCAGAACAACCAATTATGACGCATTCTGCAGTGCTGCCAACCGGTTAACGTCTCCTGTGATCATTTAATTCAAAGAAAATTAGATGCAATCGGTTTTAAAAGGAGAGTCAATACCCAGTAAACTAATAATGTAACCAGGCCTATTTTTGTCAAAGTATTCAAGTGGTGCTCAGAGCTTAGTTGACAGCAACCCAACCAGAGCATGTTCCATTACATTTTATTGGGGGGGTTTGCAGTAGAAGCTCAAGTGTTCTGGATGTTCGTTATACATTTTGTATGAAAACAGAATATGGGCATGGTGGGTTTATGGTTTGCCCAGCAAGAAGGTCTTGGGTTTGAAACTAGGATGGTGCCTTTCTGTGAGAGTTTGCATGATCTCCCAGTGTCATGCAAGACTCCGGCAGTCCAAAGACATTCACAGGGTTAGGTTAATTGGTCATTTTAATTGGCAAGCTGAATGTGAGTATGAATCTGTCTGCAATAGATATGTGACCTGTCTATGGTGTACACTGCCTCTCACCATATGACAGCTGGAATAGGCTCCAGCTCCACTGCAACCTAACCCTAAATTGGACAAGAGGAAGAAGATGGATGGATATTGAATATGGAGCTGCAAAGAAGGAGTAAAAAGAGGAAGACCACAGAAAAGACTCGTGGATGTAGTAGGGAGGACATGCAAAGGATCGGTGTGAGAGAAGAGGATGCTAGATGCTAGGATGCAATCCCTAAGGGGACTAGCTAAAGGAAGAAGATAAAGTAAAAACTATGAAATCCCCTCAATATGTTGAGGGAGCACCGAACAGTTTTCAAACTGGAAAAAAGTAAACAAATACAAATGGATATAATTAATAGCGCATGTACTTTTTAGAAGTTTAGATAAAACAAAAGAAGCACTATACTATAAAAAAAATTCATCACATAGAGTGGAGATGTCATGTGATAATACGATATGATAATATATGAGTGCCTAAGTTACATAGCAACAGCAGAAAATTACAATGGGAGAGAAAAATTAGTAGAAATTTAGGGGGTTCCTTAAAGCCTCCAACAGCTTCAGACACAAAGAAATAGGAAACTGGGGGGCAGAAGACTAATGGAATGTTATGTTGTTGTTGTCATAATGAGACAATGTTAGCAGATAAGCCATGCTTCATAAGCTGAGTCATGTGTAAATCCCTCAACAGTGGGGAAAAAGAAGGGAGAACAAGCGAGATAGAAAAAAAAACGCAGGGTGGGAGGGAGTGAAGGATGACATAGAGGGTTAGAAGAGGAAAACATTTAGTTGAGCTTTTCAGTATGAGGATGAATATCCATCGCCGCTTGTATCAAGACAGATGGAATCAATCACCTCAGGCGACTTCAAGGCGATGCAATGGCACATCAACATACTTCTCCCATCGCAACAGCAGCCTGTGACATATGTTCTTCATCAGTATATGACAAATGCGATTTGATTTTATAGATGTTTTGCAATAGTCAACAAACATGGACAGAAAAAATATGTCTGGGCAGTCTCTGGATATCGATGCATGGGTCTGTGGGGCCTGTAAACACTTTCATAATACTATAAATAATATGCTGTAACTTTCAAACTTGCTGTTTAGTGATGCGGTAAACTGTGTCATTGAGATGAAGAGAAAACGGTTCGTGCCATTATATACAACTGACCACCAAACTTTCACTCTGATATGAACTACGGTTACTGTGTTACCTAACTACACATACAGTTTAACAACCTCATTGACCTCAGTGTTGGCTAAGTGTGTGAGAAACGGTTCACGGTGTCCTCTGCCACTAATGCCTCTCCAGATGGGTAGCTTGTGTGTTTGGAGCAGCCTCTATTTCCCACTGGCCAAAGAGGAACAACAGCTGCTTCTAACAACCCAGGCCAAGGCTCCAAAGAAGAGGTGGACCTCAGGCCATAGCCAAGAGGCAGGAGCGATGGGAGGGTAGCAAGAGAGAAATGGAGGAATAAAGGCTGGAAGGTGAATCATAAGAATAACAAATGTCTCGGCCATCAAAATACTGAACGGCCGAAAATTGCATGATGATTCTCTGGGCAGCTGTGTTAGTTTTCTTTCTTCCCCTGGCTCCTCTTGGTTTCTTTTGGTTTGCCAGCACACATTGGCTGCTGTCTCACAGATTAAATCCTTAAACTTAGGTATGCAAAAGGAAGAAGCAGACTGTTGTCAAACAGTTCTCTTTCTGTCTTGAGCTGATAAGATTTAGTCTCTCTTTTTTTTCCCTTTGTGTCATATATAAACTACAGTTGGCTAGAATACTCACACACACAGCATACAGGGTTGCAGAAATAAATA
>VUQR01019543.1:40148-56263 GCA_015108515.1 Hemichromis elongatus
CATGCTCATAGTTTTTTTTTTTTTTTTTTTAAACCATTATAGTCAAAATGCACATGAGGTACCACACAGGGAAACAATGCCATCACATCTACTAATCTAACACTTCTCCCCATGGACTTAAATTACTGGTACAGAAGCCTTAAAGTTTGAATTATCTAAAACCTTTTAAGAGATATTAACAAGTTTTACATGTCCCCAATAATGCATATTTCAGGTTTCAGCCCAAAATACCACACTACCCTGAATACCCTTGGTTTTGAGACCCATTATGGTCTGTTTTAAAGTTTCCACAAGTCCCGCTGCTAATATTTACTTTGGCCACATTAGCCTCACTAGCCTGCAACCAGACTTTCCTATTCTGGAGGCGACATATTGATCTGAAGTCTTTTTTCTGTTTTTGTTGTTTAGTTGAGTGTATTTTACTGGAGCCATTATTTTTATTGCATTGTACCCAATAACTGAACTGGAAAAACAAAACAAAAGGCACTACCAAAGTCAAACTGACCAATTGATGCAGTGGTAACAGGTGTGTCCTCTATAAGGTTTTTTTTTTTTTTGCTTGTTTCTCTGTCCGAGTTTTTCTGTCAGAGCGGCCTCTGCTTCTCGTCAAAAAATAGCTGTCCGACAGCAGCCCAAACTCAGAAAAAATGTGTAATAATGAATACATTTGAGCAGAAATTGATTTTTAAGTTAGCATTTTGGATCAGTTAGCATCAGCGTTAGCAGCAGGCTGTAATTCTCTTCTCAGCGCTGACACCGAAAGGACGCAACAAGGAAAAAATTCTTACTGGCTTTTAAAGCTGGGAGATGGTCTTGTTGCCAAGGAGATAGAACTTTTACATACTTTATAAAAGTCTCGTAACACTATAAACCAAACCTTTTAAGATGAATGTTTTCACATTTGTGACGTTACTATTGCAATTAAACAGGACTTTGTTTCATTTTAGCGTTCTGCTTTGCCCTGCTGCCTAGGCAGAAGGCATTACACATAAAAATCTCCCCATAACCAAATAAATAGACTGGAATCATTATTAATATGATTTAGTCAATATCAAAAAATGTTGGCTGTAAAAAATCTGTCATCTTGTGTTTCCTGTAATCCATAATATTTCTGAAATTATCAAGTGTAATGTATTCAGCACTTCAGTGCCAGATTTAATCTGTGTAAACTGTCACTGACACTATCTGCTTAGTGACACCAAGTAGCGGTGCATGCATAAAAGTTAAGTTCACAGAATGGAATGCAGCCTTGTGTAGCTGCATGTGACGGGCCCCCTCTGAATTAAAGTGATTTAAGTGATACTTGCCTTCTCAACTTCAAAGTGTTTTCACATATCTGAGCGGGTAAGTGAAAAAAAACAAAAAACTTTGCACTGTGATGTTATAAATGTTTGATTTTGTGTGGGCGAGTCAAATACTTTGATGTAAACTCTTGGTTGCGTAACTGACTGCAGTTTTTGAATTAAATCGCTTAGAACTGTGCACCGAGTACACTGGTGCTTTTAATCTGCAATCAGTTCAATCAGTCAGAGGTCAGCCCTCTCTCAGCCCTCTGGCCTGACAATCTACACCAGGTTCACTTCTAATTGCCACATTACTTATGGATAAGGGAGAAGGACTTTGTTGCTCTCACCACAGATCAATGGGATTGGGCTCTAATGAGGTGACTTGTCTTGCAACGTGCGTCTCTTTGATGCTTACCTGTAAAGCCTGCACACAGACTTTGCGCTCTCGGTAGTAAATAGACTGTTTGCTACCAGATTTCATTATGCCATGCTAACATGCTTTTTGCCATCTAAAAACAAACAAACAAAAACAAGATACTGTGATTGTCATTTAAAACAAAACCTTGCATTTTATAAGTTTTACAAAGGGTTACCTTCCCACGTCATCAGTGGGAAAATCCCATCCAATGTTGTTCCATCTTTCTCCCCTCACCTATTTTGTATTTCGCCCTGTATACTAGGCTGAGATGAGACAGAAGAGGATCACACTCATCCCTGCTTATCCCTCTACTGCATTTTTCAATATCAGAGGAATGTCTGACTTTGTTTTTGCTCAGTGCTGTGTTACAGCAGGAATGCCATTTTCTGTGTTAGTAGCCAATGATAAACTCTGGGCAAGACAGTCAAGAGGGTCACTCACACACATTAGCAACACTAGCCACTGACAACACATTTCCATAAGTTCACTGAGGTTTACCAAATAAGGTCTCAACAGCAACCTAAAAGTATAATCTAAGGCAGATTGGGGCTCAGGGGGAAGGGTGGTGCACCAGGTTTTTATTCACACATTAAACATGACGTTCTAGCCACTGAACTGCTTTCAATAAAGAACACTTTATGAGTCTGAACCATCTTTAAAAGTCCATGTACTGCTTGGAAACTTGTGCATGTAAGAATGTCTTGTAAGAATTAGAGTTCCTTCTGTGGTACTGTTAAAGCTTTTATGTGGCTGTGGTATCAAAGCACTAGATCACTAGCACCCCGTGTTCCTTCGCTGAACTGAATTCTAGGTTTAATTTTCACTAATTTCTGTACATACTCACTCCCACCATTTCCTTTGGTTTATTACCTGTTGCCACACCAGAGATTCTTGGTGTTTCCCAACCAGGCTCCCAAAGGTGTGCTGCAAAAGCTCAATCATAAAGGCCTTACAGATACTGCTAAGAAAGGAAATGATGATGCCGGCTAATGAGAACCATTCTCCTCTGATGACCGTGCGCCTAGGGAGCCTTTCAAGCTAATATGCTTTCAAAGTGCTATAAAACCGCAGGGTAGAATATGTCATGCAAGTGAGAAAAAGGAGCCCACTTAAAGGCAAGGTGAAATATGGTATAAAAGGGATGAATTGAGACAGCAGGAAATAGAAGACAGTTGTGACGATTCTAATAAAACTTAAGGACGGTAAGTTTGCTTTGTAGTTTAAGTGATCCGGAAGGATGTGTCATTCATTTAACAGAAATTATGTTGACATTTTTCTAAATTATTGGCAAAACAAGTATTTAGACAACTTTGCAACACTACCCACAGTCTCGCATACAACACATGGATTGCCCTGCATATCTGACCAAAAAAATGTGACACACTCTTCCCACATCCATCCACAAACCAGACCGTTCTGCTAATCCTCTCGTTCCTTCTTCAACAACCCCACTTTGCCCTGAGGAATTCGCTCTCAGCCCCTTGAGCTCCAGATGAAAGGCTAAGGGAAATGGCAGTCATACTGGTAATATCCGCACCGGGACGCAGCCACTACATCTGCAGGCCAGCCAGCTCTCTATGCACGGCAGTCCTAAGGGACCTCATTCAGTCCAGGACCTAGAAAGAGAAGATCTAGCGTTGGACTGGCTCTATCTAGCTTGCCAGTGCACACAACCACCAAATCCCCAGTCCACCCTTCTAACCCTTCACTCTCACGGTAGATTGAATCATAATTCTCTATGTTGATTTCGACTTGAAAGCACCTTTGAATCTTTTTATTTTTATTAGCTGGACTTCTGTTTCTCTGTTACCTTTGCTATAAGGTAAAATCAGACACCTTTATGCCATTTAAACTCAAGTGTTTTTAATTTCAGGCTTTTGTTTTTAGCTCTCTCCTTCGCATTTGGCTACGACCTTGAATCATCCAACTTCCAACAATTCACCCTTAATCCCCAGTCTTTTCGCCTCCCTTTTTTTTTGTATTGTGTAACAAGAAAGGCAAAGTGCCTGCTGGTTCCTGGACAACAGCAGGCAGTAGTGGGACTGTGGTCAATCCAGTGTAATCGTACTAACACTAGTGCAGGTTGGCTGTATCCTGCCCGAGCTCTATTCATTTCAGAAATGTAGCTCCCTTGCCAGGATGAACAGCTGCTACACACCTTTTTGGCCTTATAGGCTTTGGAGGAAAGTTCTTTCTCTGCCTTTGACATTCAGGTAAAAATACACCACCAACAACAAACCCATTACCTTAGTGTGCTGATACTATGTGTTTAAGCTGAACAGTTTCATCAAGGTAAGACTCAGTGTGAGTTTGAGAATGTAAGCAAAGTGAGAAACTGACATATCGAGCATTGATAGACGTGAGTACAGATTTTACCTCCAGAGGTAAATTAAAAACCTGTTGATGGAGGCCTTCTTGTACCATACAGCCACACCTTTTCCATGATGCAATACTCTATTTCCTTAAGTTAAAAAAAAGGCCACCAAACTCCCAGCTATTAATTTAAGTTAATATTCAGAGTTTACATCCCTAGAGGTCAGATTTACACTCATGCACACACATGTGGACACACACACACACGTCTCAAATAAGGGTATGCAAGGATAGATGAGATGCACAATAACCGACTCCTATAGCTTTCAATCCAGTCAGATTTTGATAATTACATTCTTTGACAGGACGGCAAAGCAAAACAATCACTGCCTATAGCTTCATGTTAGGCACGTTTACCCACTGAACTGTAAAGTTTGTGAAAAAAAGCTAAGGAGGGGGGTGTTTTCGGTTTCTTGATGAGCTCACCAGCATTCCTGACAGATGGTGTTTGTTACCAAAAGAGAATTTTACTTTCATGGCTGTACGATTCACACTTTGTCACCGCACATCCCTCCGGCTCAATCGCAGGAAATGTTTATCCATGCGATTACTCGTGCTCCTTTGAGATGGATAACCTGCCTTCATCTCCTTTTTGTTTTTGTGACTTTTCACACAGTACCTGGTAGACTGCCTCGACAACAGCTTTAACGCTATAATAACTTTCATATTTGAAGTCAAATACAACAGATTTACCACTAGGATGTTTTTGTTTTTTTTTTGCTTTCCCAAGTTCAATCCTAAACTTAAGACTTCGTTATAAACTGAAATCCCCTTCTTTTAAACTTGAAATTTCTCTACTCTATCTTTTCTCTCGTTTTCTCTGTTTCTGTGTGGATCTTCACAAAAGGCAGAGACGACTGCCTAATCTGCCAGACTCAGGCTATGCTGGTGGACAGACAAAAAAAATACTGTTACAGCTTTTGATGTACGGAAATTTGGTATCTCCTCTTTTTTCCTAATGGAGAGATAGTAGTTTAATGTGCCATTGTGGGCATTTTAGAGATTAATACGTTAATGAGCTATCTACAAATGAATAGCTCCTTTGGAAGAGGCAGTCCAAGTGTTTCGGGTAATACAGTTAATAAACCACAGTCACGCCACAAAATGTACCACAGAAGAGGCTCTCATAGCTGCAGGGGCGAGGGATAATATGGTTCATTAAAGAATCACAGATTTATTTCGCTGTTCATGGCTGCGGCGATGGCAGTTCGTACATGACCAGGCCTCGCTTATCTGCTGCACAAAGTACACTTGTGTGAATTTCTCCAGGCGAGAGGAGCAGGATGTTAGCCAAGATCAAACCAGGCATTACATCATGCAATCAGACTGCACTTTCTTTTGGAGCACCATGGTATATCTGATAAGAAATTATCTTTACCAAATCCTCCCTTGACTATTTGTAATGCTTTCTTTTTAGCCTGACAGTGTAAAGTAGAAACATTGTACTACCAGTTTAAAACGCTGCTTAGTACAATCCTTTGGTTTTTCACAGTCATAGATCATAGAAACATCTGTATTAGCAATCTTAAACAAACTGCATTTTCAGTAGGCAGGAATTGTATCGCCTCAGCAAGATTTGCAGCAGCTCCATCCCATCTGAGCGATGGCACAGACTGAGAATCTGTTCTCTGCAGATTAGCGCTGTTCATTTGCTTCGTAATGAAGTCTCTCTTAGCAGAACAGTAGGCGGTCATGCCCCCTTTTAACACGGACCTTGGGAGCTCTGGCACTGTTATACAGTGGCAAACAACTGCAAAAACAGATGGAAATAAAATAATCTATGCCTACAATGTCTTTTATCTTGACCCAGCTGGGAAATTACATTAATGGTTGCCAAAGTTGATGTTTGGATGAATGTTTAGTCAATATATGAAAAGTAATAAAGGCGGTATCTACCAGTCCCCACTTGGTTCATTCTCAAAGATCACAGTAAGAAGTGAAGAAGAAGAAGTAACTCTGTAACACTTAAAGAAAACTGAACACTTAGGAGAATTTGAAAGAGAAGAATGTAAATGAATGCAATTGAAAAAAAAAAACATTAAAGAATGCCCGCTGGCATAGTTTATATGCACCAGACAGCTTCAGCCAAATAGTTGGGCAGACTCACAAATGAGTTCAGCCTTGTGTGGTGTGATGTGCGTCTCTGATAATGTTTGCTATCTCTTGGCATTGGACTTCAGAGAAGCAAAAAAATCTTACATCTTAAAGTCTTACAGTTGTATTTGTCTAATACAAAGGCCAAATGTGTAATATTACTTTATAGCCTTGCCAAAAGGTGAGATGTGATGGAAAACACACTTCTAGAGCTAAAAGACAGTAAACAATGGGCCATTTTTTTGAAAAAAAAAACTACTTCAAGCCTGAATTTTGACAACCTCAATTTGGATTTTTTTTTAGTATTTTTATTCCTCTTTAGGCATGAAAAAAAAGATTTTTGAATTTCATTTTTTTAAACATGTACTTTTTCACATGTCCACTTAGGTGGATAACTGGCTGACCAGTGGGTGGCAGGTTATGGAGTGACGCATCAGTGTCCAATGTAGTGGTTTATGTGGAGTATACCATCAACACTGACACAAATACAAGAAAACAGCCTTTGAATAGCTGTCCACTGTAGTGACCACTATGCGTGAAAGGGTTAAGCTGTTCTGATTAAGGATTGTGCCTTCAGCGCAATCGTTCAGGACCTCAGTTAAATCGAATTACCTTGTCTTGTCTTAAAAATGGGTAGAGGAAAAAAGTGATAGCAGTGTTGACCTTGTGGTTACAGGACTGAGCTGAACAATATGGGCTGTGTTTGTTTCATTGAACAGCAAAGCTTTGACTGCTGTAATCTAGAAGAAAAAGGCCATGCAAAAAACTGCTGGGTGTCTAAAAACTAAAAAAAAAATGTGGCCATGTTGTGATAGTGTTAAGTGGTAAGTGAACCTGTAATGAAAGGAAACAGAGAAAGACTGACAAGCAGTATGTCAATTTTCAATTACAGTCACAATCGTAAATACACTTCAGTCTGTGTTGTTTTTAATTGCTTGTCATTAAAGTATATATTTTAATGTGCATGCAGTCATCCAAATGTACGAGATGGGCTTGTCTGGATTTGTGGTGGACAGAGTAAACACGGTACATGCTACATATTAAGAGACTGCTGAATCAGCAGCCAAAATGCTGGCAGTCTGAGCCGGAGAGGCTCAGCTTACTCAGCTGGGATTTTATTACTTTCCCTCTTTGTATTGCCCATCCACTTCCTTCTAGCTCTCACTGTACGGTATCTCCAAATGGTCTAGTTACCAGGTGCATTAAAAAAAAATCAACAAGCCTAACACTGGTTGCAGTTGGATAGGCGCTTTTTAAAGAATCAGCTCACACCATACTTGTAAGCCAAAGCTTTACACCAAGCTCCTTTTTCACTACATAGCTGGGGGAAAACAAAACACCATGACAATATGGTATTATTAATGTAAAATCTCTGCCAGAGATAAAATATTCATTAAAATGAACACAAAGCCCAATAGAGTGTGTCCATAAGTAAACAAGTCATCTTTTTGATTTCGCATCTGGTATAAAAGGTACTTATGTGCCACCACCTTTGCTGGAGCCTCAGCAGAGTGTGAAAATGTGATTTGAGGTGAATATCCTTCGCCAGGTAGGAGGTGAATAAAAGGGACAGTTTGTGAGAGTTCTCAGAAAACAATAACAGGGCCACAAAAGATCACACTGTCTCCCAGAGGCAGATATATGCTTAGTACTATAACCCAATTTCAAAACATAATTGATATTCTAAACAAGCACACAGACTTCATGTGGAATTGTGCTTGTACAGTGAGTGATTTTGTATGGAAAGGTGTGACTTACAGTGTTTGTCTTGACCGTCTCCTGAGGCTTGACAACCATCTTCATCATCACAGTCTGTGGTGCTGCCCTCCTCCCTTTCCCCACTGCCCATCTCTTCCCAGGCTTCCATTTGTGCCAGTTCTGGAAACATTTCCTCTGTGTCCTACAAATACACAGAAATATGGTTCATGCATAAGATGAACCTTTGAAAAGCCTTTAATATAGATAAAATATGATACACTTTAACATAAGTTTCTTTTTGATACTGCAAGCTGCAGATCCCTCAAAAATCTGTCATCTGTAAGGGGCAAAATGGAAAAGATCCCATTACTTTCTGTATAAATCTCAGCACACTTTCTAAAAGTTACTCTATGTTGAATATTTAGAAAGGTTCGCCAGAAAACAAACCATATATAGAAGCAGTTGTTAATTCTTTTGGTGAATTATTTTAAATTATATTAGGTATTGGTCTATACACAGCTGCAACAACACTTTATCAGCCTGAACCATCAGATGGGACTGTACCCTTCCCTCCTACTGTGTGGCCAACTAATTGGCTTTGTTGGCCCTTCATGCTGTCCATCACCTTTAGGGTGGTCTCTGCTCTGAAACACCATGTCTGACAAACTCTCATGACACAATAAGAAAATTATACTTTGAACTTTAAGTTTCAAAAAGAGCATATGTGAAATTACAGATGGATGCGTTTACACACACGTGTGAATACACTGTTAAACCTGCTTTACAAAGTTTACAAGATCATTCCTGGGACTATCTGACCTTAAATGGAAGGCACAACCAGTGAAGACATGTTGAGAGGTGAATGAGAGGCATGGCGCTGTGCCCATTCCTCTCATTCACCTCTCAACATGTTTTCAGGTGTTGCGGGATTACAAATGTCTTTGTCATTGACACCACCCTAGTGACTCACTCATACACCTGACAACAGAAGAACAAGTTCTCTCCTAAGCCTTCAGCGCCCCAAAAGAAACATTTGACAAAACCAGACAAGTTTATTTATAAGAATTAGAGTGCAAAGCTAAAAAGAAACAGCGGTGGTCCAGTGACACCACACTCATCCCATGTGATGTTTCAAACTACAGTAAAAGTTAACATGTTATTTTGGTTACTTTAAAAAAGCTTAATCAGAATCAGAATCAGAATCCTTTATTGATCCCCCGGGGAAATTATTTAAGTTACAGTGCTCCAGACATTAACAACACAGACAATACACTAAAGAAATACCACAATATATATGTACATATACTCAACAACAAAATGTGCTTCTACAAAGAGTGGCTGTTAGTCCGCAACATTCAGGAAGAAAAAAGCTTCCTGAAAAGCTTAGTAAACCAACAAAAACAGACACATGTGCAGATAATTGCAAACCTCACACGGATTCTTTTCAGAGTGGACTAGGCATGTACTCACGAAACAGAAGTTATGTTCAGTAACTACTTCCCTGATTTTGCGGGCTAACGAACAGTTTTCAAGCTTTTTTCAAGTTTGTTGGGTTCACCAATGTTAAGTGGGCTCACCGTGTAGGTCCAAAAAAGGCTCTATTCTGACTATTATGAAATTTACATTCTGCAAATCCATGCAGACCCTTACAGACTAACATAAACTGGCTCTAAAATTTATAGGAATGTCAACTGTTAAAAGTATGTTTCTTAAAATGTATATTTTGACTTGATGATAGCACAATATGAAAAGTGCCATGATCCCATAGAGGAAGCATAAGGACTATCTTACATCCTCAACTAGCAGGAAAAAAAAGCCCAGGAAATGGTATAGAAAGGGTTAATTTATAATTAATAAGATGTTTCTTAAGAAGTTTACATAAAAAAAAAATAAAACAACTAGATGTCAAGATAGTCAAGGCCCCAAACTGACAAATACAGAAACTGAAGCACACAACGAGGAAGCTACACAGAACTGAATTTAACTTAAGGTGACAAATAAATGCTTGATAGTTAGAAATAATTCTGCACAAGTGTAATGGGTATCAGAGTTATTCAAACAGTTATGGACATATTAGTACTTTTTCTTCTATCACTATTAGTTATCACAAATGGGAGGACTAGAGAAGGACACTTATAATGGTTTTGACTCAAGCCGGTATTTTTACATTATAATTGCTATACTCATGACATCCATCGTGTATCACATTAAACCAATGTGAAAGCACATTCTCTCACTGTGGCCTGAGAGAGTAAAATGACATGATCCGGCTATAACCACTTCAGTACATGCTAATAAAGACTAATGACCGATAACTGAGACAAACTGGAAAAAAAGAGAAAGCAATTTTGTTGACTAAGATAAACCCATTACGATTTTTTAACATGAAATGCAACTAAATAAATTCAGTGTGCATTACAGCAGGCACAAGCAAATGCTCTGCTGAACAGCATAATGTTCTGCACCATCCCTTAATGTCAGCGCGATATTAAGCTTATAACTATGGCACTGAGGGGATGTTTGACACAATGATGCTTGGCCCAGCTGTCCTTAAAGCATGTTAATTAGGGAGCGAATCAATTAAGGTGTTGTTGCTGTGGAAACCACGGTTAGTATAATTGTTGGTTTGTTGCTCTCTAGTGCAGGGTGTTGGGTTATTTTTATCAAGTCATGATTGCTAAATGGTCAAAATAAAGTCCTTCCTTTACAATTTCAACATAGTGAAGAAGTGAAGTTTATAATTTGTCCATGAAGCTAGAGAGAGATATGAATAACATGAATGTATAATGTGATAGAAAAAGACTGCTACTGCTCTGGATTTCAATGAAAATGTTAAGCACTTTCTTAAAATGGCTCGTATTTATTTATTTCATTTTCCTTCTGGCTTTAGAGCAGAAGCCGTCAGCATATCAAGGGAGAGTTGGTACACAGGCAGCCTGCGAAGCTGTGTCAGTTCTTTTCAAATAGAAAATATGCCACAAAAAGAAAATAACAAAGAAAACTGTAACAATATGCTCAACAACACAAAGGTTTATCTGTTTATGAGAAATAACAACAACCACTCAAAGGGTCATCCTCTTTATCTGTCTCCAATGATGTACAATTAGTAGACAAGTGGGAACAATATTTCAACAGCAGCAGACTTTACATTATGCACAAGGCAGACAGATGGTTTTGTTCTAACATGACTCGTCACTCTCTTTCTGACATGTCTGTGTACCGTTGGATTAGAATGCTCATTCGACATAACCTATTATAATCGAGAACATGTATATTTACATTTAATTTCAATTTAAACTCTAAATAGTTTCACTTAAATGAAGACTGACAAACTAGCATTTTTTGATAATCAGAAGTCATTATTGTTAATGCCATCATCTCTATATACTCTATGCCAACAGTTTCAGAGAAACAAGAAAGACAAAGGAAAGGTTTTCAAGTCTGGGAAAGAAAACAAACTTTTCACTACTTTGTACATTTTGTTGTTTGATAAAAAAAAAAAAAAAAAGGAGCACAGACAGGTGCTTGAACAACTTGCAGTTGTGTAAGCTGATGAATACGGCGAGGGCACAGATACTCGATACGAACTTTTTCCTTTAAGGCTTACCTTGAAATTACCCTGGCATCCAAGGGCAAATCAGGTATTCCAAAAAGGCTTTGAATAAAATCCCAAATCATGAAATATTTTCTAGTTCTCCTCTCGCAGTGCCAACTAATTCACCTCTCTCCTTCTTTTCAAAAGCATTCTTTAGTTAGAGGATGATGCGGCAGGTTTGAGAGCATCAAGGGCTGATTTCCTGCATTTTTTAATGCTTTCTAGTCACGCTAAAAACGGTACTGCCAGGAGTAACCAATCACCTTGGAGTCTAGAAGAAAGACTGAGCTATCTGAGTGCGTATATGTGAACGATGAGATACTACAGATATAGATTCTGGTGTAATGTAGACATAAATGGAATATCTAATTATGAAATGTAAAAATGTGAAATGTGACCACTTTGCATATGATGAAAACCACTGCAACAGTTACAGTAAACATTTTCATATGGCTATACATACATTTAGGGTATGATTGCCAATCTTTTGGACAAGGATCATAAGTCCTAACCTCCACACATCTGCTCTTTTTCATCCCTGTCTGAAACAGCAGTGGTGATAAAACTGCATATGTGGACAGAAAAAAAAGGAAAGGGAAGAAAACGCTGGAGGATACTGAAGGAAAAACTGACAGCGGTGAACTCCGAATGTCTGCATAAAGTAAGTACTCTTGACTTGTTGAATGAAATTAGCTACATTTTCTCATTTTCTCACATAGCGTTAGGGCTCACAATGCTTTTATGTAAAAACAAACATCATCTGGGAGACAAAATACGTTTGCTTAAATATGTGTTATGTCTGCATGTCTGTGTATGTCCCCAATTAAAGGGGAACTGGATGCAATTATCTCTATTTCTCACACTGCCTGACAAAGAAAAGGCGGTCGGGAGAGAGACCAAGAGAGAGAATCTTCTTCTTAAAATACAGGCATGAAAAGATGAAAACGGTGCCTTCTAAGAAGAGTGACAGGTTCAAAACAAACTCTGGACAGCTGCAGTGCTCCGCCATCCATATCTGGAGTAGCTATACTGTGCTGCTTATTAATTGTATAATACTGTATATTAATTGTACCTGTTATGGCCAACAACACTGTTCATAACTATAAAAGCGCCTTATCTATGTATATGTAGAGACTGACATCAGCAGTGGTTTAATTATAATACAGTTTATCATTATAATTTAAATTACTCAGTCTAAGAGAAAAAAAAAAAGGTGCTCACATGGACTACTTTTGCATGAAATTTTATTAAATCAGTATGAAATCAGGAAACAGATGCTTTTCCTGGGAAAAAAAAAAAAACCCAACTAGGTTTCCTAGAACTCTGACTAATGTTTTCAACATTTTTAAACAACAGCAGAGCCACACCTCCAGTGCAAGCTAGCACAAGCTGATTGAGTTTGTCGCTGTTAGTGACACTCTGTTGGACATGCCTTCATGTAACCCCCGTGACTTAATCGCTGCACTCGATTGTCACGCCCTGCTCCTGTAAGGTACTGACTGAGACAGCTCGTGTGTGGAATGCATGCGTGCACGAACAAATTTTGACTTCTAACAGCTAAGTGATGGAGATGTTATTGAAAAATGTGTGGCAGTTTCTGACAGCTTCCTAAAAAGGCTCCTGTGAGAGGTGTGAGGGTCAAAAGACAGCGAATGCTGCTCGTGCGCTGCCAGGAAGCTGATTTTTTAGACATGAAAATCGGCTTCAGATGTCCTTATAAAGGAGCGAGAGGTTCGAAGAGCTGACTTCATGGCACCAATCCAGTTTACACACCATGAATACCAAACATTATCAGGATAATCAACCCACTTACTGGGTCAAATCAGTGTGGCTTCTACACTACTTGTGCTTTTACTAAGGCCAGTATGCTGGGAAAATGAAATTAGATCGTGGCCTACTTTTTCTCTGAGATATCCATTTCTCCTCTTTTTCTATTTCAAGATTTCTCTTCTTACCTGAAGCCTTTGAAAATATGTTTATTTATCTAATGTAAAGTAAATTAAATCAGTGTGCCTCGAAATGAGATATTCAGAGTCCCAACTGAAACAGATCAGGAATTTAGTGCCAATTTGCAGCGATATGATCAATTGCACTTTTATACCCCTTCATCCCAAATGGAAAAGTAAATAATTTCACATAAAAACCCAGCATCTCCTTGATTCAATAACATTTACTAAAAAGGAGACGCCACAAGAGTCTGTAATCCATCTTGGTGATAACCTTAAGAAAACAGTCTTTAATATGATTTTACAAATGCATACCATAGCAGATTGAAAAAGATTAAAAAGGGGGATTTGGAAAAGGGATTTTTGAAACCGTGTCCCAAAAACACAACCAGCCACATATTTTCTTTACAGGACAAGAATCACTGTATTAAAATTATAACCCAAAAGGCAAGCAAATACATTATTACCCAATGAAGAAAAACATCCACAGTTCACTGAATTTTTATGAGCTTTGCATCTAGTTATGGCAGTAAAAAAAAAAAAAGTTATGATTAAATTACAGTCTGGGTTCATGAAGTCTGGTTGCCAAGCGAACGGAGAGCTCTGGGCAGTGAGACTTGTTGGTGTATCGTTGCCACAGCAGCAGTAAAGAGCAGCAGAGCTCCTGTGAAGACCAACTCCATCATCTTCTTCAAGTGGAAAGAATTTGTCCCCTCCCTGTGACAGGCTGCCAGCTCAGCCCAAGCTCTTTCTTCATCCCTGGACTCCACTAACTCTTAAGAGCTCAAACCCTTTCACACTGCTGCAGGCATTGCTAAATCATAAACGAGACGTATGCAGAAGTCAGAATGGTCCACTGTGAGCTGTATATCTATAAAACCGATATACTTTAAAGAGTCAGCTGTTTATTTTAAAGTTTTCTAAAAAGCAAGCACAATTAGCTCTAACTAACAAAGGCACAATGAACTCTGAGTCTCTGGGTCTGGGCACAGTGTGGGTCTAAAACAAGCGTGGCTTCTCTGATGTGGAACCTGTCCGGGCCACTGGCCAAACGAGACAGCAAAGCAGCAGTCAGTCCCATCAATCACACGTCAGCCTCTCTATATTGCATCTTTATGCTTTCAGACTCTCCATCCTGCGACAGCTTTCAAAAATTTTAACGCTACTGCCCCTTTATAGGAGTGAGTCTGAGTGAAATAAAGATAGAAATAAAGCATGAGAATCAGCGTCTCAGTGTTTTGGGTTATTTTTTTTTCCTACCCTGAAAGTTGCCGCTGACTTTGCATTTACCAAAGTGCAAAGTGACAAACTGACAAATGATCTGGACTTAATAATCACATGGAAACAGATAGACCATTGTAAAAGGATCCCCACCCAAAAACAGCTGGACTGATGGCTAAGAATCAGAAATCTACTTTGAAACATTTATTGTCTGGATTAGCAATATTTACAGGCAAAAAGAAAGAAAAGGAGAAAGAGGAGAGTTAGAGGAGGTACACCGGGGAGGACAGGCCTACTCATTTAATGGACTGTTTTATAGAAGGTCAAAATTTAGCCTTTTCCTAAATGTGTGTGCATGTATTTTAGTTTTATTTCTAGATGTTATGTCCTTGATTTAACGTGGAAATGTTGTGTGCATGTCCTCTACCTCTATCCCTGTGTGTACTGTATGTGTAAGGTTGTGTGGATGAAACTCACACACATACTCATTTTGTAAAGGGATCTGGGTGCTTAAACAGAAGGGTGCCATGGTTAGATGATGGGTCATAGTCTGCGATATATCAAGAGTAGTTTTCCAATCCTCTTAGTGCCACAGTGCTCATAGTGTAACTGCGCTTCAGTAGGTAAAAATATACACGTCTTTAAGCCCACTAATCCCAGAAATTGAGGTTATTCAAATCTGGAAAAAGCTCAGATTAGACCTTCACTGAAAAACCTGCAATATCTTTTAAGCTGAAAAAGAAAATATGGAGATGATTTAAAAGCAGTAGGTGCGCATTTTTTATTTGTCAATGTCTAATTTCCATTTAAATTGAAATAAATATCCACAGTAGTCTAAAGGATGAAAGAAGACACATACACAGCCTAATTATCCTCCTAAGATAGTCTAAGGAGCTGTAAGGAAAGGCGTCTGGACTTCTTTAGGTTGCTTGAAGACGTTTCACCTCTCAGTCGAGAAGCTTCTTCAGTTCTAGGGTCAAATGGTGGAGAGTCCCATATTTAAGCCTTGTGGGAGTGTCCCTCGTAGAGGGACAATGGGCCCCCTACTGATCCTCTACCTAATCACACGAGGTGTGAAAACGGGTGTGGGTCTCAATCAGCCATGGTTTCAGGTGAACTCATTGTGAAACCTGGCCTCACCCTATCATGTGAATTCCAGAGGACAGATGGCCCAGGATGTGAGTGGGCGTTAAGGCGTCTGGGCAGAGATCTCAGAACTGGATTATAGATGGCAGACATCTAAGATCCTAAGATCAACACACAATTGAAATCTTAACCCTAAACAGTCGTCTGAAGAAGTGAGGACTGTTATATAGCATATGAAACCAGAGGAGTTTTTGAAAAGATGAAAGTGGAGGTGCAAGCATGCACAAAGGACCAAAACTGTGAAGGCCATGGTTTGAATAATCTAGTCTGTTGGAGTAAAGCAGGCAGACAGATTTTTTTTTAAGTTTCTTTTTTTTTTTTTTAGCTTTTGTTATCAT
>VUQR01019545.1:15339-29963 GCA_015108515.1 Hemichromis elongatus
CTCCCCCCCCCCCCCCCCCAAGAACACTAAGTTTATGAAACTATGACAATTAAAAGTTTTAATTTGTATACATATATAATCCTGTTGTGATGCATTAAAATGCTATGAAAAGTCATAATTAGCCAACATTAATATATGCTTTATTCTTCAATACAGTTTAACTTAAATAAGCTTTCTTGTAATTTCTTTAAGTAGTCTTCAAGAACAGTTCTTCAGGCTTTTTGAAGGACATTCAAGGACATTGCCTTGATGGTGCAAAAATGTTCTTTTACACCTGTCAAAGTGTGTTGTCTTTGGCACTTTGTGTGGATTCAGCTAAAAGAAATGGGGACAATAAGCTGGTGACTATTAAGAAAGAGCCCAGAGATGCAGTTTAACAAAGGTTCTTTGCTAACTTGTTATGTGTAGACAGAACTCCGGTTCATACCTTGAGTTGTGTGTCTATTGTGTGCTTGAACGATTCGCAGATCAGTGTTAAAACCCTCTGAAAATAGTCCGGTAGAAGGACTGGACTAAAAATGGACGAAAAGCAGTTAATGAAACCATCAATAAAAAGAAATGAGAGGTGGCTCAAGAATTTTGCGCAGCCCTGTCGATTAGTCTTTTACTCACTTTGAATCTACATCCCTTTTTTTTTTTTTTTTAATAGGTTTTATAATACACCATTTTCTCTAACTTGGATGAAAAATGAGTAAGACGTCAGCACATCTAAATACCCGGCTTGCTTTTGCATCGTTGCATTGCCTCCAGCAGGGGGCGCTGGTGCTCCGGTGTCCCGGGACGCGGTCGCCAGTAGCGGACACCTCCTCGAACTTCTCCCCAGCAATAGCCCACATCAACTCTGAGGAGCGGGGCGTGGACTCGGAGCGACCATTCCCTGCTCTTAAATTTGAAGAGACGGCAGACTTTCGCGGGGGGAAAAAAAAGAAACCAACAAGAAAACGATCGTTTAGCAGCTGGCAAAAGGTTTGAAAACTATTTTTATATTCATTTCATACTTTTCCTAAAAGGACAACAAACCAGAGAAGCTTCGCTGTTGACTGAACTTGAACATTTTTTTTACAGTAGTTTTCAAAGTGATCTAATAGGCCAGCCCATCCGATTCAACGGAGGCAGATGAAGCCCAGAGGAAATGTGGGAGAGTTCAGCCACTTTATATTCCGCTGGCTTCTGGATAGTTGTGCTGCAAATAGCGCATTTAACATAATGATCAGAGAATAATATAAACCTCACGGGGCATAAAACTAGTCAGCAGAATAGCGCAATCTAGATTCAGAAGTGAGTGATGTCTGATAATGTGCTGGAAGGTGTGCAAAACTATTAAGTGTGAAAGGGGGGTAACGTATTAAAACCTCTTACAGGCTCTGTGATCCTGAGCTTAAACCAGACTGAACCTGCAGCACACCCATGGATGACATCTTCACACAGTGCAGAGAGGGAAACTCTGTGGCTGTTCGTCTGTGGCTGGACAACACGGAGAATGACCTCAACCTGGGGTAAGCAGATAACTGTGCACACTCATCCAAACAGACAAGGCAGCTGGATTGGCTGCTGAATCCAGCCGTGATGTTGAAGCCTGTGCAATGAGACCAAACTCTTAAGGAATTTGTATTAAAAGCAAATGATTCTTTGGTGTTTTTGTGTGCTGGTGTGCGTTTAAAAAAAAAAAAAAAAAGTGATCCTTGGAGCGTTGGAGCCGGTCAAATAGTTTCCATATTGTTCTCGCCCTGCAACTCCACGTAGTGCTGAGCATCACTCAGTTGCAGTCTACTTTTTTTTCCCCCCTCTTCTTCTTATGAGGTCATTTCCAAAAACTGCATATGGGTAATTCAGAGGAGGTTTCACAGTAACCTACGTGACTCAGAGAGTCTTAAGTTTTGCCCCCCTAGAAGCGTGTTGCGTTTAACAAACCAGAAGAAACCCCTTTTTTTTAACACTTTGCGATTAAAAGTAAAACCCAAACTATTCCTGCCAGATGATTTTATATCAGTCGTAGGATGCAGCCCTGTCATCTTCTGCCCTTTCCAAAAAAATGTCTTTTCTCGAAAGGAGCACGAAGACCTCACTGCTAAAGACCTCGGTTATCTCATTCTTTGGTCAGGCCATATATGTGCAGTTTGTTGACGTTGCCTGTGAGGGCCGCGGAGCTTCTAGCCAACCACGCAACAGCCAAGATCATTTCCTCTGTTTCAGCTCCATACAGGGCCAAGCCCTCGCCGACAGAGCTACCCAGACAGCTCTCTGCAGTCCCACATAAACATTTGAGAGGCCACTCATTATGCTGGAGGCCTCCTTTTTGGCTCTGACTCTGAGGAAGCTCGGCTATGCGGTCAGGCCTGTTTTTACCTTTAGAATATCTAATAATGTGCAATTAAAGCGTCATGTGTCGGCGGGAGGAAATGCGCTGCGTGTCGGTGGAAAGCATTTACCTCTGCTGCCTGGTGCAAAAGGAAAGGGAGCTTGGAAACAAACATTTTACCAAACAACAAACAAAATAGCTGTTTCAGATCAGCCCCCTGGAAGCGTGTGACATAAAGAGGCATGAGGAGAAAAAGAGAGAGAGAGAGAGAATGCGTAGCGCAGGATTCCACTGTGTTTTTTCCACCCTGTCATTCCTGAGTGTTTTTTTTTTCTCTCTCTCTCTCTCTCTCTCGCTCTCTTCTGTTACTTTTTATAGCCCAAAGGGCTGGTTAGACTGTGCACTGTCTGTCCACACAGTGCTGGATCAGAACTGACAGAGAATGTGCCTAACTGGCATTTCACTTAAGTGTTAACCTAGTTCTGCAGCGACTTCCTACAGGCTGTACAAGCTCTCTTAGGGGTTATTGTTAAATAGAGTGAAGAGTTTGTGGCTTTGCAACGAGCTGCGAGAATCCCCAGCAGCCGCCTTGGGGTCAGGTAAAGTAAAAAGGGTGAAAGGGGGCCAAGTCACATGGAGGTGATATCCTGGGCTCCTCGCAGGCTGCCGCAGTGCTGCGAGTGTTTGCGCCTTTACATATGTTAACAGCCATTCCAGCTTGCACTGGCATTTTTATCTCATGTCAGTCATCAGAGGAGTCACCAGCGGAGTACAGGCTGCAGGAAAAGCGCAGTAGCATGTGGTTAAGTCTAAATAAAGATTAGCAGTTGGCATGTGTGTGTGTGTGTGTGAGAACCTGGGTGTCTGTGTCATAGAGGAAGTCACACATGTAGAATTTTGTCAGAGGCCGCCAGCATCCTGCTACATAGAGTTCAGCGAAACAAGAATGTCATCACCTCACAGTGAAGTCATCAAATGATTGCATACTTGTCAGGTTTTATATAGTATGTTTACAGTAAAAGTATTTCTGCTTTGTTTCCCGTACTGTGCTCGTCCCCGTGGCTTAGTGATGACCACGGCTTCAGCCCTCTGCACTGGGCGTGCAGGGAAGGGAGGAGCGGCGTTGTCGACATGCTCATCATGCGCGGTGCCCGTATAAACGTGATGAACCGCGGCGACGATACCCCGCTGCATCTCGCCGCAAGTCACGGACACAGAGACATCGTGGCCAAGGTGAACACGCTCGTAGAAACTGTAAAGCACTTCTCTACTACATGTGAGCCGTCAAAGCGCTTCATACAGCATGCCTCCTTCACCCGTTCACACAGGTGCTTCTTTCTACATCTCAGTGCTTTCTATCTAACATTCACACACATTTACAGACCGAGCGACTCAGAACAACTGAACCATCAACCTTCCAATTAGCAGATGACCTGCTCTCCTGAACCAAAGCCACCCAGATACAGTGTTGTTACACACTGGGGCTGTGTATGTGTTGTTTTGTTGTTTAGGTGAGTGAAATCTTATTTTTCTTTATGCCCCTTTTGTTTTTTAACGGCAGCTGATCCAGTGCAAAGCCGATCCCAACACAGTGAATGAGCACGGGAACACCCCGCTCCACTACGCCTGCTTCTGGGGCCAGGATGAAGTGGCCGAGGTGCAGTACTTTACTATACAGACGCTCTGTCTGTACTTTAGCATTATCTCTTTGCTCCCTCTTCTGGTCAGAGATGGTTACTGCAATCTTTCTTCTGTGAAGCTCTTCTGCCATACTTACAAGGAGAGGGTTCTCAAAATCTAATCTGTGCATCTAACCTAACATTTCTTTTTTAGGACCTGGTGACCAGTGGTGCCCAGGTGTGTATATGCAATAGGTATGGACAAACACCTTTGGACAAAGCCAAGCCTCACCTAAGACAGCTGCTACAAGGTGCTACAAGAGACTATTTTTGTATATTTTAACAGACAAACAGGCTTTTTCGAAATGGAAATATTTATGCATTTTTAATTTTTGTTGTTTTCTCTTTAGAAAAGGCAGAGAAAATGGGCCAGAGTCTGATCAAAGTTCCATACAAGGAAACTTTCTGGAAGGGCACCATGCGGACACGACCCCGTGAGCAGCATTTATTCCACACTCCAGGGGCCAATCATCATATCAAAGCAGGATGTTTGCAATAATAGCCATGTTTTTTGACCTTATAGGTAATGGCACCCTCAACAAGCAGGCTGGTATCGATTATAAGCAACTCTCGCTGCTGGCAAAGATCAATGAAAACCAGTCTGGAGAGGTTAGCCGCACTCTGTCTGTATTGCTGCGTGCCAGTCTCTTTCAGCTCCCCGGCTGTTTCAAACCACGTCTTGCGCTGTGTTTGTAGTTATGGCAGGGTCGCTGGCAAGGGGACGAAATCGTAGTAAAAGTGCTACAAGTGAGAGACTGGACCACCAGGAAGAGCAGAGACTTCAACGAGGAGCATCCAAAGCTGAGGTGATTTAGATAACCGCACCGGAATTCCATTGCACAGACTGTATATGAAAGATGGACCTAGCTTTTGTTACAGCACGCACTGGTTTGTGGAGTTACATTTTGAAGCTTATGGCCTTTGCCAGACTTTTTGAGCCAGAAAATGACCATATTTGGACAGTTGTATTATGAGTTTGGGTGGGTAAACTGGACAGCGAGTCATATTTATCATACAGCTAAATAGTCCCGGAGGCACTAACACCACATGTGTGATACAGTTCAGTGACTTAGTTTAATGGTGTTAAATTCACACTGTCTTGGGCTCTAATAATGCATAATTTTAAGCTTTAAATGAGTAAGTTAAAATAAAACATATCCTGGGAATTTGTTTATAATTAAATTCTTGAATTATGCTTGTTTGACCTCTGCAGATTGCTTTTCGTGTCGTGGTTCATGTGCAAGCATCACAGGGTCACATGCTGTCAGTCTGCTTGTTTATATAAACTGAGGCAAATACATTTGCTGCTGCAGTTTCTTATCTTGAGTCGGCTTAGCGTCTGTTTGAGTTACATGGAATCATTCGGCATTTGGACTGGCGGCCGTGCGCTGGTAAACACAGCCCTCGTGTACAGTAGAGACAGACGCAATGACCCGCTGGTGAGGTTTGTGGTCAGAGTAGTTAGGACGCAGTGCAGGATTCTTATGCAACGAGGAGAGGACTCTTTGTCGTTTGCTAAGTCGGGCTCTACAGCGAATACGAACCTCTTTTGTAACGTAAAACCAGATCCTTCACAAAGTGACTCAAGCCTTAGTTTTTAATCCTGTTTGCCATCCTGAACTTATCGCGCCATAACCGTCGAATCATGCAGGACATGTTAGGACGGGTCCAGACGGGGGCCCATAGAATGACTTCAGCATTCGTAGGCGTCCTCCGAATACCTCTAAATCGCACGAGCGAAACTGCGTTCCCATCTCATCCTCGTTTAATAAATTCTGTCATCCACGGAATCCGCATCAAATGACCAGAACAGAAGGTGAGAGAAGCCTTTGAGCGGGCCAAATCAAAGAAACCTCACCGGGAAGGCTCAGTGCGCAGTAGGAGCGTCTTGGATGTGTGCTTGATGCAATCATCAAAGAACTGGTTATGCGTGCGCCGAATATTAGAGGCAACATAAGCTCTTTCATGTACTGCACAAATAGGTGACAGTGAAACTTTAAAGGTGACACAAGTGGCGGGGTGTGTTCACGTGGATTCGCAAAGCATTCTCGCGATACAGACCAAGCTTTGAGGCGATTTCTTCCCTTCTTATCCCAGACAGACCATCTTTAGCTAAGAATAAATAACCGTTTACTAAATAATACATACAAACTCTTCAAAGTCTCTCTTTTTATTCTGTTGTGGCTTCGTAGGATTTTTTCCCACCCAAACATCCTACCTGTTCTCGGGGCCTGCCAGTCACCGCCATCCCCTCACCCTATAATCATCACCCACTACATGCCCTACGGATCCCTCTACAACATACTCCACCAGGGCACCAGTAAGTCATTTGCCGACGTGCGCGTGTGGTAAAACGATATCACGGCACTTAATTAAAACCCCACATCCTCCCTCCACCTTCCGTTCCCTCAGCTCTCGTGGTCGACCAGAGCCAGGCAGTGAAGTTTGCGCTGGACATTGCCAGTGGCATGGCTTTCCTCCACACCTTAGAACCGATGGTTTCGCGGCTTTGCCTCAACAGTAAGCACATCATGGTGAGGCGCCTTTCTGCTGTCTTTTATTTCATTAGATATCGACACGTTTATTATCAGGTGTGATCACGAGATGTGATTCATCTACAGATTGATGAGGACATGACCGCCAGGATAAGTATGGCAGATGCTAAGTTCTCCTTCCAGTGTCCCGGTCGTATGTACTCTCCAGCGTGGATGGCTCCCGAAGGTATTTATTCCCTTTTTTTTTTTTTACGTCTCGCTCACTCGCTGTTCTCCTAATTCCCTCCTGCTTCCTGCTCACTAAATGCCTCCTTTGACTTTATGAGTGTTTCAGCCAGGAGGAAACTCCGCTGTATAATTTAGTACCAATTAAGAAGCAGTCGTGCTGTTTTACCTGCTAAAGTTACATAATGACGATATTGCTTATGTTTATGTGGGGTTTTTTTTCCT
This sequence comes from Hemichromis elongatus, assembly GCA_015108515.1. Lineage (NCBI taxonomy): Eukaryota > Metazoa > Chordata > Actinopteri > Cichliformes > Cichlidae > Hemichromis > Hemichromis elongatus. Next base: position 22,263 of record VUQR01019545.1, read on the forward strand.
TTCTTCAGCTTTGCAGAAGAAGCCCGAGGACATCAACAGAAGATCTGCAGACATGTGGAGCTTCGCTGTGTTATTGTGGGAGCTCGTTACCAGAGAAGTCCCCTTTGCTGATCTGTCGCACATGGAGATAGGCATGAAAGTAAGTCAGCACAGTATTTTAGGCTTCGACGTTACATTACAAACGCGCGCAACTTTTGTACTTAAACCCCACGTATATGAACAGGTGGCTCTCGAGGGTCTTCGGCCGACCATTCCCCCGGGGATTTCACCTCACATCTGTAAGCTGATGAGGCTCTGCATGAATGAAGACCCAGCCAAGAGACCCAAGTTTGACATGATTGTTCCCATCTTGGAGAAGATGCAAGACAAGTGAATGCTTGAGCATCAGCTCGCCCACTTCCCTTTTCACGTTTAACCACCAAACCACTCTGTAGCATCACTTCCGTCATGTATCTGCCAAGCCACTGTAAATAATTCCAGGAACCACTTTAGCCACGCTCAGTCCAGACACTAATATTATATTGCTTTTCTTTTATAAGTTAAATTCGGGGTTAAATGTTCTTTTAGGCTAAGCAGCTCTTTCGTAATGGCTGAGACTTGGTCACTGAAATGCTGGCAAGCTTCTGTTTTTTTTTTTGATCCAGCGTGGATTTTATTCAGTGAACTATGTATAGAATCGATTCTTTTATGCACACCACTGACTGCCAATGCAATAAATGTTTTATATTTATGACAAATGCTTGTTTGTTCCATTTGAGACTTTGTTTTACTTTCATTACAGACGAAGCATTGTCACATTTTCACTTCATAAAAATGGTTTTCCACTACCTGAATGGGGTTTTGTTTGTGTCATTGGGATTTTCAGTCATTGATTGTTTCTGTTCTCTTGTCTCAGGAGGAAAATTCTTCAAATATTACACTATGTTCACTTAAAATCAAGAATTCATACACTGATTCTGACGCATGTCTGAACACCATGATATCAAAGATCAGCTTCTCAAAAATCAAGGTTATAATGTTAAACTAAGACTAGATGTGATGAAAGCATTTTTCCAATTCTGAAATCTAACTAGAATAAAATAAAAAATAAACAGGAAATCTGATTAGTATTTGGCAGCTTTTTTGGACGTGTTTAGTGAAACTTTCCGTGTTTTAATGTAACACTGAATCTAAACTCTGCCATATCTGCCCTTCACACAGTAATAGTTAAGAAGACTAAAACTAAGACTTTCAAACAATAAAAACTAAACTAAAATTAGCAAACCCAATCTGGAAAATAGCTTAAACTAAACCGAATTTTTTAAAAATAAATACATTCATATCATAATATTATCATAAATACATTAGAAAATACAAAGCTGCAGTAACTGTCAGAGTTTCACGGTGTACTGCAAAAATGTTTGACCGTATTTCAGTTGGATTCTGAATCAGCGCCACATTAAAGTTAATAACTGTGTAGAGATCTGAATATTTTATTGCTTCTTATTTGCAGTAGTATTCTTTTTTCAGGTACATGGGTCATAATAGGCCCGCTGGTACTGGTGATGACCGTCATACTTTGAAATTATAAACCAGTAAACAAAGCACACACGAGGGAAATAATCCAGCAACTGTTTTGACCAAAATTAAGACTTTATTGACTTTACTTTAACACAGCTGACATAAAGCAGAATATACTGAAGCCCAAAAGGTTGAATTTATAAGTTTATAAAATTTCCTGAGGCATACAGCTATTTCTGAGCTTCAGCCGCTGTGTAGTTGAGGAAAAATTTAGTCCAAAAAGGGGTAAAAAATATAAAACGCTAAGCGCGTGACCTCAGCTTTGACAGCCTATCTGACTTTATTTATCAGCTGAAAACTGTGGGCCAATCAGAAAACAGGAGGAGGGGGCGCGAGAGAAAAAAAACGGCTTCACGTGACCTGTCAGCTGACTTTTTTCAGAAGCCAGAGGCAGCAGCAGCAGCAGCCGCTGAGGTGACAGTTGGACCTTAAAACCCGGCAGTGGCTGTAGCGTCCACAAAGACAGAAGGCTGGCTAGCTTATTTCGTTGCACTTTGTGGACGTGGGAGCTGGGTCTCTCTTGACCTTCCCGCTTCTCACTCAGGGAAAACTGCGACACTTCGTCACATTCAGAGGTATGGTAGCAGAAGAGCAGCTAGCTTTCTTACGTGTGTGTTCCCTCTGCTGCTGTGTTAGTACCTGACCTACAGCGGAGTATTGCTTGCGGTTGTTTGTGAGTCATTTAGTCTGAAGCTGAAGCTGAAGTGTTAGGTTAAGCAGCGCGACAGTAAGTGTTACTTCCTTGACACCCATTGTTGTTTTGTTCTTGTTGTGCGTGTTGTCTTGCTGTCCTGTACAGAGGCTGAGACAAACGCTCTCTGAGGACACCTGCTGTCAGGACCATGAGGCTCTCCTCTCAGCCGCCCTCCTTTGGGCTGATAAGCTGCTCTTTGGTGTTGATATTGCCGCTATTTGGCTCCTTTCACCCAGCACAGCTGCCAGGAAACCCCAGCCTGGTGTTCGTGCAGCAGCTAAGCCACTCAAATGTCAGATTCAACTGGAGAAATGTCAGCTGCTACGTCTGCAAAGCTGTCTTCACCGTTGTTGATGTCGCCCTTCTGGTAATGTGTTTTTAAACCACAAGTTGCATAAGTGCAACGGACCATCCAGTCCTTAGAGCAGCTCAGGAAATCATTTGTTTAAAAATCGAAAAACATTTATGAGAAGTTTACTGGAGTATTTAAACTGAAGTTTAGTTATACATTAATTGCACTTGTTGCCTGTATATTGACTACATGTATAATTAGAGCTTATGTTTTTACAGTTTGTAGAAAATCCTAAGCAATGTCCAACATATGTTATAAAGACCTCATAAAATGCGCTGGCCCATCCTGTGCAGGAAGATTATGTCTTCCATACTAAACAGCTTGTCTAATACTGAGAGGTGCTTCTAGTCAGTATTCCCTTTATCATTTACATCAGTGCGGGTTTTAGATGTCACCCTAGGTCAACACACCTGAATCAAATGATTAGATTATTAGGCCCCTGGAGAACTTCAAGAAATACTGAGGAAGTAATTTAGCCATTTAAATCAGCTGTGATGGATCAAGGACACATCTAAAAGCTGCGGGACACCGGCTCTCGAGGCCTGGAGTTGGCCACCCCTGCTTTAAACTATAGGGCAGAAGACTAGATCTGAGCTCAACATATGCTTCTGATTTTTTTTGTTTTTCTTCTATTTGATCTGAGCTTTGTTCAGGTTCCTAATCTGAACAAGGAAGTTCTCTTAAGCTATGGCAGTTACTGTTTGTTTATTGATTCCTGGTACAGTTATATTAGGTTAAAAAGACAATAAAACAGCAGTTCACATTTTGTTTGCAAAGGGAGCATGCTATTTCATTACCACCAATTATATTTCTGCTATTGCAGAGTGTAAAAAGCTTTAAAATGTTTGTGGCGTATCATACAAGTCATATGACTCTCCGCTTGTTTTGTGTTTAGCTGATTTAGCATAATAATCTTTAGACTGTGTCGTGTGGTCTCTGTTGACCACAAGTAATCTTTAGCTATAGCTGCTGACCTCAACCACATTGCGTTTGCATGTTCTCTTGTGTTTTTAAATGCAAATGCTGCACTTAAATTCTGTGACTTTGCTTTGTACTGTGAACTTTGAGCAAGTGTAAATTCAGACTCTTCTAAACAAAAGAATCTGAATTTGAATCTGAACTTTGCAGGAAGTTCAGATGTGGTGGGTAGGTTTCTTAATTTCGTGTTTTTCGTAATTTTGTGTTTTTCTCTGTTAACCCGTTCCCTCAGAGTGATGCAAATGAAGAGCGAGTGGCACGTGCAGTAGGCGAGGCGTGCATCCGCCTCCATCTGGCGGACGAGCAAGTCTGTCGGGATATAATCGAGCTGTTCAGGGATGACTTCATAAGGGCCCTGCAGGAGTCGTTTCTGTGGCCCAGTGAAGCGTGTGCTGTGCTGGTGGGCCCTTCCTGTGGCAAATTTGACGTGTATGCGCCTTGGAACGTCACTTTGCCAAAAGTTCCTAAGCCCCCCGTTAAACCACCCTCTCCTCCCAAGCCTGGTTCGCCGCAGAGCAGAGTCTTGTTTCTCACAGACGTCCACTGGGACAGGGTGAGTGTGTGTGTGTGCGTGTGAAAAGAAAAGAGCCAAAGCAGAAATTGAAGTTAAATGCTGGCAAACCTGCTTATTCCTGTCCTAATTTTGTGCATGTTTATAGTCCCTCGAAGTGTGTCTGGCAGTTGATGTGTATATGAAGGTCATAGTCTTGTCAAAAACAAGGTTAAAGTTGGTGATTTACAGCATCTCTGTATATTTGGGCTTGACTCAGCGTAAAGTGTTGCTGACTTTGATCGCCTGACTTGTTTGGGTTCAACTCGTGCCTTAAAAAAACCCCAAAAAAACCCAACTTCGTTCCTCCTGACAGGAATATGACATCGGCAGTGTTGCAGACTGCAAGGAACCTCTGTGCTGTCGTAACGGTTCAGCGTCTCAAAGCTTAAGTAAGAGGAAGGCCGGGCACTGGGGAACGTATGGACAGTGTGACCTGCCTCTTTGGACGGTGGAGAACCTTCTGGAAAATGCTGCCAAAGCTGGGCCGTGGGACTGGGTTTACTGGACCGGAGACATACCGGCACACAATGTGTGGTCTCAGACCAGGGAGCAGCAGCTGTCGGAGCTTACTGTCATCTCCAAACTCATCCACAAGTGAGCTTGCTTTAAGCTTAACTTTTGTGACATCTGCTACTTTACCTCATAGATTATGCCTACATTCATTACAAACGCACTGTACTCTGACTCAGACCATGTTACCATTCAGAGATTTGTCCAGCCATAAGTTTGTCATGTGTTGTCTCCTAACTTTTGTCCTCAGACACCTGGGACCTAGTGTGACCGTTTACCCCGCTGTGGGAAACCACGAGAGCACACCAGTAAACAGCTTCCCTCCACCCTTTGTTCATGGCAACAGATCCTCTTCCTGGCTATATTACAAAATGGCAGAGGAATGGGCGCCGTGGTTGCCAGATCAGGCACTGAAGACTTTAAGGTCATTGAATTTTACGATTTTATTATATGCGAACGTCCTTTGCCTCTACTACAGTTAAAGCTACCCGTAGATAAAAGTTGACACGAAACGAAGCATTTACGCTGGATCACGAGGAAACTGTGTTTATGATGCACTTTCACTTTGACGGACAGAAAGTGTTCTTATACACTTACCGGCCACTTTGTTAGCAACAGCTATTGAACTGCTCATTAATGCAGATATCTAATCGGCCAATCGCATAGCAGCAACTAACCCGATTAGCTGCTCGTTAATGCATAACCACATGACAGCCACTCGGCGTATTTAAGCACGTAGACATGGTGAAGACAGTCTGCTTAAGTTCAAACCGAACATCAGAATGAGGAAGATGGTGACTGAATTTTAATTTGAATGTGGTATGGTTGGTGATGCCAGACGGACTGGTCTGCTTACATCTGAAAATGCTGATCTGTTGGGATTTTCCCACTTTACGGAAAATGGGCTGAAAAAGAAAATACCCAGCGAACAGCAAGCAGTTCTCTGGGTGAAAACTGATGCCAGAGGTAGAAGAGGAACCTAAAGAACTATTTGTTACAACCATGGTATGGTAATCACCGGCCTCCACAGTCATCAGAGCGTCTTTCAAACGTGGTGGAGCAGGAGATTCGCATCGTGGACGTGCAGCTGGCAAATCTGCAGCGACTGAGTGATGCTGTCATGTCAAAATGGACCAGGATCTTCGAGGAATGTTTTTAACACCTCGTTGAATCTATGCCACAAATAGTTAAGCAGTTCTGAAGGCAAGAATGTGTTCATCAAAGTAATAGCCAGTTGTAGCTAAAAGTGGCCCGTGAGTGTGTGTGTATACGACATTTTGAGTTGCATTAAGTGACCCAGAGGCCGATGATGCCCAGGGTTTCATTTGACTTTGTAATCTTTAGATATGGAGGATTCTACACGGTGCAGATTCAGCCTGGTCTGAGGCTGGTCTCGCTCAACATGAACTTTTGTGCACGAGAAAACTTTTGGCTGATGGTGAACTCCACCGATCCCGGGGATCAGCTGCAGTGGCTCGTCCACATTCTCCAGGCCAGCGAGGACAAGGGAGAAAAAGTGAGTTTGATCACTTAAGACTGGGACACTAGGACTTCTGATCTCATTTACTTAATATAAGGAAACGTTTATTTGTTTCTTTAAAAATATTTCCTCTATTGTAGGTACACATCATTGGTCACATCCCACCTGGCCTTTGTCTGAGCAGCTGGAGCTGGAACTATTATCACATTGTCAACAGGTAGCTGCGGTAGTCACTGAAGATTTAATATACAGCTGTTAGAAACTGTTGGAAGCTGAGTTTATTCAACTAAAGATAAGTGGAGTGCTAAAGTCAGTCTGGCTGCTACTCTGTCACTTGTAGAATGATTTGGGCTCCTATACATGAAGCAATAGTTTATTGTGTAATTGCAGACCATTAAATGTTTCCCCAATGTTAATTTAGAAAAGGTGCACGTGTAATGCTGATCGATGCAACTACATCCATTCTTGGACACACAGAGCTGGCTTATTACCAGAAACACTTTTCAGCATTGGAAAGCCTAACCTGTGAGAACAATCGGTAGGTTTGTCTTTGGTAAACTACTCTCGCATCCTTTCTTCAGGTATGAAAGTACAATCACTGGACAGTTTTTTGGCCATACTCACCTGGATGAGTTCCAGATGTTTTATGACGAGGAAACCTCGAGCCGGCCCTTGGGCGTAGCGTTCATCGCTCCCAGTGTCACTACCTATGTTAACCTCAATCCAGGTGAGTTAATAATCGAGTTAAGTCATCTTCCAGCATTTCATAAGCGGCACACAGCAAAAAAAATCTGTCTTTTCAGGATACCGCGTCTACTACTTTGATGGGAACTACCGAGGAAGCTCTCGGCTGGTGCTCGACCATGAAACCTACATCCTGAACCTTACAGAGGCAAACCACAGTCCAGGGGCACCACACAGGCCACAAAAGAATCCTAAATGGACACTACTGTACAGAGCCACTGAAGCTTACGGGCTGTCTACTCTGTTCCCCTCCGATTGCAATGAGCTGATCCGGACCTTTACCGATGATGATGCTGTCTTCGAGAAGTTCTGGTATTTGAGATATAAAGGGAACGTCTCGAAGCCTTGCAAAGAGGTCTGCAAGACCGGTATACTGTGCTACCTGCGGAGCGGGCGTTATGATGACCTGAAGCAGTGCGACTACCTTAATGGTTTTAAAGGAAGCTTAGCCAGAGCTGCCATAAAAACTCTCTGTTGACCAGATGGCGTTTAGCCTGGAAAAGGCTGAGTGAGGGGGGGGAAGCAATATGACTTAATATGATACTGAGCCAAAAAGAAATCATCCTCTGGATGGACAAAGATTTTGTTTTTGTTTTTTTTTAAAATAGGTTTGATTTCATAAAGTCACTTGACGTATGATTCATTTTGCTCACAGGTATGTGAAACCTAGAAACCCAACTTGTGTATTTGTTGTGCCTCATCACTAATGATGTGTTTAAATTCACTTAGACGAAGTTGTGGGAAGGCTGGTTAAAACTGTGCTGAAGCGCACACGGTATCAGGCATTACAAGGATTCTTCAGAGTTCTCGTGATTTAAGCAGTTCTATTG
>VUQR01019546.1:0-25439 GCA_015108515.1 Hemichromis elongatus
CCATATTTCAGAGCTGCAACATCACTGGAGTGCCCAAAAGCACAAGGTGTGCAATACTCAGAGACATGGCCAAGGTAAGAAAGGCTGAAAGACGACCACCACTGAACAAGACACACAAGCTGAAACGTCTAGACTGGGCCAAGAAATATCTCAAGACTGATTTTTCTAAGGTTTTATGGACTGATGAAATGAGAGTGAGTCTTGATGGGCCAGATGGATGGGCCCGTGGCTGGATTGGTAAAGGGCAGAGAGCTCCAGTCCGACTCAGATGCCAGCAAGGTGGAGGTGGAGTACTGGTTTGGGCTGGTATCATCAAAGATGAGCTTGTGGGGCCTTTTCGGGTTGAGGATGGAGTCAAGCTCAACTCCCAGTCCTACTGCCAGTTTCTGGAAGACACCTTCTTCAAGCAGTGGTACAGTAAGAAGTCTGCATCCTTCAAGAAAACCATGATTTTCATGCAGGACAATGCTCCATCACACGCGTCCAAGTACTCCACAGTGTGGCTGGCAAGAAAGGGTATAAAAGAAGGAAAACTAATGACATGGCCTCCTTGTTCACCTGATCTGAACCCCATTGAGAACCTGTGGTCCATCATCCAACATTCAGCTTTGATATTAATGAGTTTTTTTGGGTTAATTGAGAACATGGTTTTTGTTCAATAATAAAATTATTCCTCAAAAATACAACTTGTCTAATAATTCTGCACTCCTTGTACAGAAGAAAAGCACTGTAGTCTATTTGTGTGTCCACTTTCAAACAGCTTTTACCCAACCTGTATATTTAGAACAAGGCAGCAGGGTAAATGGTTATGCCTCACAGGAAGAAGGCCATGAGTTTGAAACTGCACAGGCAGTTCTAAACACTGCAACATCAGCCTTGTTTGCAAGGCCTTGCTGTGAGGTGTCACGCTGAGAACGAGCAACAGAAACTGAAAACTCCTCCCCATTCACTGCTATACAGTGTGACTTCCTGTTGCAGGAGTCAAGCATACAGGCTTAAGGCTTTTACTCCTGGAAGCTGTTTCCATCTTTTATATACAGTCTATGGCTGCACTTGGAAAAAATAGAATCGAGTTCATTGATATCACATGCAAAATTTTATTTATTTATTCATTTATTGTTGTTTGGTAACCCCACTTTTACACTGGAACTCCTGAGCTTAATATCTGATGTGACCCCAAACTTTACCGGAGCGCGTCCGACTGCTCAATGTGACTGAACACCAGCATCTATAACTCGACTTCTGATTGCATTCAGTTCATAGTCACTGTTATTATTTCATTCAGTCATTTATACTATTTGATTGTTTTTCTTTTTCACCCTGTCTCATCTTTTTTGTCTTAATAACTTAGCAGCCGGGCGCTTTGAGTCGCATTAACTTGAGCATGACTGATGCTACACAAATAAAGCTCTGCTGATTGATGAAACCCTCAGCCCACTCTGATTGTACAGCAGTGTCACGGGGCCGATGCCTCTTTCACCTCCTAATGAAGTGCAGACAGCAGGTGTTGTTTTGAAGCCTGCTTCCACACCAGCTTGTGCAGATTTCAGTGTTTCACTCTGGCCTGTCAAGCTACGCGAGTCAGGGAATTAATGTTAGTTAGCAGCAGCTGATGACTGCACCGCTGCTCTCTTTATGCATGGGTACGCCCATCTCATTATCATTTCATCATTAGCAAAATTGGAAATGTTTGCATGGGAGAAATGAGGATTAGACAAATTATCATATGTGTGTCTGCCAACAGCAAATAATAGACAAATGAAGGAGGTGACAGTTAAAGAGTGTGGAAGATGAATAGAGCCGACTGTTTTAACCAGCTAAGTTTAAATTAGGTTAAAAGGGTCTTACTAAGCTTTTACTTTTCTTTTCAAAACCTATCATTACAGGACAGTATGATCATACCAGATCATTTATCATGTAGTTTCACGGATTCAGGCCACTTCACATCAAAGTCTGCTGTATGTGGACTAAAATGTAAAATGAACATCTCTCTACTAAATGTGTGAAACCGCTTGGTAGTAAGTTCAGAATTTGTGGTGGTACTATAAAAATGTGAAAACAGACATATACACCAGCTCTGTGTTCAGCAGCTGTCTAACTCAAACCCCTCTTTTTAAACACTCCTGCTGGTGTCTTTTGTGCAGCAGCCTGTAATATTTAAGAGAAGAAAAATAATTGACAGCTAAGTGCTCCTTACTTTTTCCTCTACATAGAACAATCACATCTTACGTGTGTTTTGGGATTTTGCACACAGTCCACTTCTAACACCACCTTAACCAAACGTCGCACTGAAAGGGGGAGGAAGGAAAGATTTTGTTAGACTTAATAACACAGAAGTGGAGAAAACAAAGTGTTTCAAATAGTGCGGGCAGTTATGTGTCCAATCTGCCAAAATGTTTTATGAAGCAGCGTCTGGAGGAGAAGCGGCCTCGGCCGAGCCTGCAGTGAAAACAGGCTGTGGAGCTTTACTAAGCCTTCGCCCAATCCCTGCTTCCCCTCTTAAGTTCTGAACACATTTGAAAAGTCAAGGTCCAGAGAAGCTATTGACTGACTTTGTGAGCACGTACTCGGCTGCAGATTGAATGCATTTGTGTGCACGTGAGTCTCAAACATTTCGTTTTTTCACTGCTCTGTATTGATATGCTGCAGCCGGTTCAATTATGGGATTTAGTGCTAAACGCACACGCTGATCTCTCAAGTAGTCCTGAAAGTCTAACAAATACCTGGAGACTGTCGAATTGAAAACCCTGAATAGTTTGTGTAAGTCCAATTTCACCTGTCAGATGAGAGCACAATGAGAATCAGCTGTATTATTTATTCTCCATAAGGGCTGGAACCTGTGCTCAGCCTTAAATTTGAAGATGATGAGCAATCTCAAGAGTTTCGCTTATCTACCCGCTCATTCATCACTGGACTGATATTTTCGCATTTGTCTAAATAAATCACATTTGGCAGGCTCGACTCGCTCACTCACTTATGTGTACATGCACAAACCCGCGAACAAGCCGGCTCCCCGATGTGCTTTGCGCTGCAGCTACTTCCCGAGGAAAGCGTCTGCTTATCTGAGCTGTATTAGGCTGCAGAACACATGCAAACTCATAGATCAGTCCTGCTGCTCCCAGCAGACTAAGTTCCCCCACATTTACATTCTGTCCCATCATTAGTCCAGCTTTGCTCCAGTTTGTCAAGTTGGGGTGGTAATGAATAAATTCAGAGCTCTCTGCTTTGTGTTTTCCACCAAATACACTCTCTAAATGTATAATCTGCATTTGCACATGTATGAGAAACTGAACGCACATCTGTCTGCACTTGTCAAAGAGATTGTGGCATGACAGTAAGAGTTATTTAACATCTGCCAGCAGTATTCAGATCAGGTCACGAGGACCCGCTCTTTGATTCTCATACATAAATGATGCATGTTCAGGGCTGACAATGGCACACAAACATGGGCAAAAACAGGCAGGCACACACTAATGACATCTCTTTTCACATGTCTTGGAACCAAATAAATATGATGCAACTGCGTGAGGCTGGAGAATGTTGCTAACCCTCCTCTTTGTTGCAGCCTCGGTGTCCTGCAGCTCAACTCTTCACCTTTGCCCCCCCCTGTGCTCCCTCTGGTCTGTGGCTAATTAGAAGGCAGACACCCCCCACTTCTCCACCCCAATGTGCTGACATCAGCTCTGACCCTCCAATCTGTTCCTACACATGCCGAAGGAAAGCATGCATATACAAATGATCGCCAGTGTTATAGAGCTGAGTGAAAGGGTGAATCAAACCCATGACAATTCTGCTAAAAAAAAGCACGTTAATGTCTAACACTCAAATAGGTTTTGTTTTATTAATTTATATCTTTATATGTTTTACCTCAGTTGCATCACGGTTGCAGAAGATGATTCGGCAAGATCAGAAGTTTGGTATATAAAAGCAAAAATTTCCATGGCAGTATGTCAGTGGGTCCAACAAATGAATAACTTATTTGTATTTGGCAAATAAAAATCTTGAAAATAAATGCATGAGACTCATTTTCTAGTATCTGACATTCAGTGGTTCACTGGTGACTGCCAAGAGTCTCCCCTGGGTTGTTTCTTGTATCTCCATAAAAACCCTTTCTCGTGCCTGACTGTGGCAGACAACTGCCCCACCCTGAGTCTGCTTCTCCAGGTGTTCTCTTCCTTTTAAAATGAAGTTCTACTTCCCCACTTTCACCAAGTACTTCATTATAAGGCATGATCTGATACTGTGTTGTGGAAATTTGAAAATAAACTCTTTTGTATAATTGAGAGAGACACACCAGATAAGGTCTCACAGAGTCAAAACAGTGTTCACTCCAATCCCCTTTGAACAACAGTGGTAATAAAGAACTCCCTTTTTAACAGGAAGAATACTCTGGCAGAGCGAAACTCAGGGAGGGGGAGAGGAGTTACGGGAGAAGAGAACCAAGACAAGACTAGCCCTAACTATAAGCTTTATCAGAAAGAAAAGTTTTTAACCTAATCTTAAAAGTAGAGAAGGTATCTGTCTCAAAAAGCCAAACTATGAGTAGTGGTGCCTGAAAGCTGAAGGCTCTGCCTTCCATTCTACTTTCTCCATCGTGAGATGTTTGTTGTGTCATAGCTGCTAATTTTTTTGTCTCTAAGTTTTCCCTCCATCCACACTGCAGCAGATGGCTGTCCCTCCCTGAATCTGGCTCTGCTGGATGTCACTTCCTGTTCAACGAGAATTCTTCATCCCCACTGTTGCCGAGGGCCTGCTTTTAGAGGTTTTTGTGGACCGCTTAACTTCACCAACACTGTAGGGTCTTTACCTTATAGTATGAATTTTCTTTACCTTTCCTCCCTACTGGACATTCAGATCATTTGGCAACCTCTGCATCACTTCAGCTCTTCAAAGGTTTGTATTGCTCAAGGCAGAACAAGAGGATGTCCAATATTAAACCCAGAGTGGACACACTTTGGACCTAATGAAGTTGTACAGACATGTGAACAGCAAGAAGTGACACACGCATGCAACACAAACTCAAACCTTTTCTCTGAACTACAGATTCCTAAAGTTAAGGCTCATTGAATATTACCCCACTAAAACGACCATTAGTAAACACAGCAACCCCTTAGTATTGCTTCTGCCTCTCAGAGCCAATCAAGAAGCAATGGGGTGTTTGGCCCTGCTGCTTACTGCTGTTATAGTGCTAGCGTAAGCCTCTGCAGCCGTCACCAAGGCTGATTCCCATTAGAACAAACCTATTTGGCTTGCATTACAAACCCATTCAATCAGGCAGCCATGCTCTGCTTTTTCGTTTAAGCCCGGAGGCTGAGAGTGTATCCAGCCGCTGTCGTTCAATAAGTGAATGGGTTATTGCAGCTGAGTCTCCGTATCAACCTCATTTTCTCCTGGGCTTAGGCAGAAAAAAAAAAGCATGTTTTTGTGCAATTGTTGTGCAACAATTTGTATTTATAACCCATTTTAAAATAAGATGAAGTGCTGTACACTGTGTTTGCTCACTGCATATTCAACAGTCACGGATGAGTGCAGTGATTTCCATGTTTAATGGCAGACAGGTGGAGGAGCAGCTATTCAGGCTGCCAGCGGTGATGTCACAATGACCTCTCCTGGCACCGTGAGCAGGAGCCTCATGGCATCCTTTATGCAACAATCAAGTGTCATCATTTGTGAGGAACTGTGCTAAATTATATGGAGCAGCCCTGCACAGGCTCACAGCAACTGGTGGGGGAAATGCTACGACCTAGCTATGAATTAACTTGAGTGATGTAGCTGTAATAGCCATAGATTCAGTGTCATTATCATTCCCTGCATCGCACGAGTGTGTGTGTGTGTGTGTGTGTAGCCTGCAGAGGGGAGATAAGGGTACTCGTTCCAAGGCCCCTCTGCAGAGTATGAACTTCTCTTTAGATTCCACCTGTGCGCAAATTCTAATTAGTGTATTATACTTTAATTTCATACAGCACTGATTTTGAAACAGCGTTTGGGTGAAATACACAAAACAAATGACGAAACCTGCTCTGTGCAGCTGCCGTAATATGAGTGACCAACTGGAACAGGGAGAAATAGAATTTGGCTACCTTGGACAGATTGGAACAGCTGTGGGGAAATGATGTTTAAAGAAAACCTGGAAGGGTGAAGAGTGGGGAGATTAATGCTTAATTAACACTTAAATTTGTGGATGGGTGGACATCTATGTCAAAAAAAATGGGGACGTGTGAAGACAGCTTCCTATAATATAAGAAAACAATGATATCTGTCATTTGGTCCTTCTGTTTAAATGGTATGTTAGCTCCCTGTAATCTTGATTAGGAGCATATCTACTTCATTTTTAAAGTTAGGAAATGGTCACTGGGTTAAAATACAGTTTTTTTATAACATTAATCAGATGTTAACAGGCTAAGTTTCTGTATTTTTCCTTTTTTTTTGTAACTAGAGGCGACAGCACCTGAAGGTACTTAACTTACAACGCTTGTGCTATTATAATAGCAGCTTTTATAAGTAACCTATGCAGTAGGTTTCTGGGGAGGAGGGAACAAATGGTGTACAGTAGAAGAGCCACAATTACTTCCACAATTGGTTCAGTCTGGAGGTTTGTCCTCGATGGCTGTAGGTAAATGCTAAACAGATAAAACAACTTTTTACCGTTGTTTCCAGACCAAAAAGTCCACATTACAATGCAGTGTTTTTTACATACAGTATGTCTAAATTGTGTTAATCAACACTAATGTCCTTTGGTTATACTTTCATTGCCTATGAAATGCTGCTTATGTGTAAAAATGTGTGTCTGTCAATTAAAAACAGGTGGTGTGATAATCCAAATTTAGATGTCATGTCCTTATTTTTTTATATATATATATATATATATATATAATGATGATAAAAATGACTTTTGAAAAAAAATTGGCGTTTCTAAATTATCTCTGAGTTCAAACCCCATCCATCCATCGCGTATCACGTTGTGCTGCTTGTTTTGCTGCAGTCACCTTCACAGTAGCTGAAAGGGTTTGAGGTTCACTTGCCTTTCTTCATCCCCAGCTCCCACCCCGCCTCGCTTTCCATCTGGACTGAACAGGAAGGGCTGGGCCCGGGCCTATGGGCTGCGCACAGAAACCCCAGGGAGCAGAGCTGACGCTGAGATACTTATTGCTTCATTGGGATTCTCACTGGATCCAATCACACTGTCAAGCTTGGATACGAGGCCTGTCTCCCTAGGTAGCAGATACGGCGCACACACACTAACTCAGAGTTTTAAACATCACTCGCTGACACTTACAGATGGAGATGCAGACATACAGTATAAATGTGCACCCACGTACTCACGCACCCTCCTCTGGCATCACACACCTCTATCATCACAAGCCTGTTGATGGTCCTGACTGCAGAGCAACATTGGAGCTGTGGTTTGGTATACGGCTCCTCTCTCCTGCATTTTTTTGCAGTCAAGATTCATCAGAGGAAACTAGCCTGCTTGAATTTTGTTCCACCTCAATAGTAATCAATTCAAAGTTATGATAATATTACTCCAGTGTCAGTAAATGAAAACAGAGTAGATTTACTTTACTAAAATGCTCAAAGAGATAGAAATCCTTCATTTTAATTTTGTCTCTTTTTAGTTATTTTTTGTGATGGTTTGATGAGTTTAAATCAGGATTGAGAGGGACTCAGACACCACTCACATGCATGTTATTACAGACTACAACCTATCATTAGGATTAAAAGAAGCTCACTTCATTTGTCTGATCTAATTTGTTTGTGCAAACAGACTCCTGTACGCACACACAAACTACTCATGGAGTTCCACAGGGCTCTATGCTTGGTCTGATTTTTTTTTTTTTTTTTATTTTGTTGGGGGTTTTGCCTTCATTTGACAATATACAGTGAAGAATAGATCGGAAAGACAGACAGGTCAGACTTGAACCTAGTCTGTGGCCACAAGCTTTAAGGGTGCCTGCTAAACCTGTGAACTTAAATGGCCTCCAGGGCTGATGTTTCTAATCTAACCTTTCTCTTAGACCTGAGTATATTTTCATTGCTTTGTAGGTGACACACATATATTGGTCTGTGGATGCAGGTAACACAAATAACGGGGTGTCCTAAAGATATTTAGGCCTGGAAGAGCTAAAATTGTTTACATTCTAAATTCTGATAAAACTGAAGTTGCTATATTTGGCTCTTAACTCCTGTCTGGTCAGAAACCAATATCTAACGCCTCCAGTGCAACTGTAAACCAAACCAAAATATATTAATGTAAACCTCTAGAACTTCACTCTGTCTCCTGCACAATATTGCCAAAGTAATGCTGAAAAACCAGCCTATGCATTTGTTTGAATCATAACTATCTAATAGACTCTCTCTAATAGACATGCTAGAACCAATTCTGTTTACATTAAACATGCTTCACTTAGACAGGATCATTAGAAGGCATAGCACATATACAGATGACACCCAACTTTATCTATGCATGGAGCAAGATAACACGCCAAATAGTTGAACTGCAGGGAACTGCAGGTCTTAATGTCTTAAAAAACTCACTATAAAGGCTTCAGTTGATCCAAAATGCTGTAGAAAGAATACTGACAGGGACTAGAAAGAGAGCTTATTTCTCTTTTATTAGCTTCTCTTCACTGGGTCCCTGTTAAATCCAGAATTGAATGATTGATTTAATTTAGCACATAGATCATGTGACCCTGAATCCTCCCGAGGTTATGCTGCAATAGGTCTAGGCTGCTGTGGGATCCCTTGATGCATTAAGTGTCACTCACTATGTGTTTACACCTCTTTGCATGTCTTCGTTCAGTCTTCCTCTCCTCATCCTAACCGGTCACGGCAGATAGCCACACCTCCCTGAACCTGGTTCTTCTAGAGGATTCTTCCTGTTGAAATGGAGTTTTTCCTTCCCACTGTCACCGGAGTGCTTGCTCATTGGGGGTCATTGTTTTCTTTGTATTATTGAAGGGTCAATAACTGTTAAACTGTTAAAAGCGCCCCGAGGCAACTGTTGTTGTGATTTGGCTCTATATGAATAAAATATGAATTGAAAGTTAGGCTGGACTGACCCACTGGCATCTATTATCATGATGTCCTTATAATTTCCTCCATGAAGGAGCTTACCTGAGCCTGGTTCCACCACGTTTCATCTTGTCAAACTGAGTTTTTTGGCAATGTCCCCAAGTGCTTGCTTATATTGTAATACCACGACCTTACAGCTTAGAGTGTCTGGAAATATTTTGTGATTTTATTCTATATAAATAAATGGCACCAAATAAAAAAAGTATATATACTCATGCTGGAGGCATTATGATTATGTATGCATGGCAACAAATACCTTCATGTGTTAAAACTGAGGTCCTGGAGCCGGTCCCTAGATGGCACTGTGTCCACTGGTCGAGAAAGCAGCCCCGCTGTTTATCATGCAGCGGTGACAGCCTGTAAAAGCTTTTGTCGGTGGAAGTGAAGATTTAGAGCCCAGATTAGCACATTCATATCTTGGCAGTTAATTAGGGCTGAGGAGCTAACTGAAAGCTTTGCTGCACAGTGATGGAGCAGAAGAATTGGAGGAGGTGCGCTCATCACAACAAGACACAAAAGTGAATTAAGTGCACATATACATATATGTACACCTGGCTGTTCTGCTAATGTATCACAGTGTACACCCACTGAGACATATGAATATGAATGCTTAACCCACACAAGCACAACGGCTAAGCCATTTTTCTGCAAACTTTGATATGGCTTAAGCATACCTAATGGATATGCACACCTACACCCACAGAGACACGCTTGTCTTTTTGTTGTGTGGGTGGGTGTGTGTCAAAGTGTGTGCGCGCCCTTCATAAGTTAAGGTCAGCGGGCTCATATTTTACCTGTCAGGACTGATCAGCGTCGCCTTCACAGCTGCTTTGCTTCGTTCCCGTGGAGGATACAGCATCTCTCCTGAATGTTTACTGAAATCCTGCATCTCTACAATCTGTACAGGAGATCTATAAAATGCCACAGCTGCAGATGTTCCCAGTGCGCAAAGGTGTTTTAAAGCATCCTGCTCCAGTGTGGGAAGCAACAAAACACATTCCACCTGTAATCAGCAAAAGGGCTGATGTGCTGCCCTTATAAAGCCGCTGTTTATGTGAAAGGGGGAAAAAAACATGCCATAAAGCTTTTAAGTGGAATTAACCACTTCATTAGTTGAAGTAAAATTTCATGACAGGTCAACTGTCGGCCTTTAAATGCACCAACGGGAGCTGTGCTGCTCCCTCGCTGTCGTTCCACAGGCCCTATACGCAAACCTAATGCAGTCAAATGCACGCAGAAATCCATTTGGAAAAGCCATTAGCAAATGTAAATTGTTTTTCTGTCAATTAAGATATGAATTATCCAGCCGACATCAGAGGGATTGATGTAATCTACTTCTACTAATTTGACTAAAAGGAAAAGTAGTTGCTACACATAAAATCCAATCAATAAACTTTGTCAGCCAACAACTGTGTAAGCAAATGGCTTGTGAATATCAAATGGATATGTTTCCTCCACTGGCACCCTGCTGGTGTAAACCTGAAAGTGACTAATGGTTGTGAAAATAACAATACCTCACTGTTTTCAGTAAGTGTGCCAGTGGGCATTATAAGACCCACACGCTCCTTATTGGGGGGGTTGAGGGGGGGGGTGTATTCATTTGGATCACAATAACTACAAACATTTACTTATTCTTTATTTGGGAAAATATTGGACTAAAATAAACGCCTTTTCTTTACCCTCTGTATTTTCTGCTGTGATTTATGCTATAATTACCTTTCCCGGTGTTTTGTTTTGCTTCTCATTTCTCCCGATGTTATTGCTAAGTGTCACGTTAAGTGGCTCACAGTGCTGGCCTTTTATTTTAATCTCTGCCCTCTGCAGTGTGAAGAGAAAAAAAAAAGACTTTTTACCAACATGTCATAAAAATATGCAGAAGACAGTTATATTTTGGATTAAGGGGATTTTCTGGTTATTGACTGCCATGAAACTAGCCTCCTTTCTTTACAAACAAGCTTGCAATTAGACTGAGATTCACATTCCAGTGTAATGTTGTAAATGAGGGTAAGAGGCTGTGACAGACGCTCCTGAACATAAATCAGCTCTGACAGCTGAGAGATAAAGGTAGAAAAGTTCTGTCACCGGTGCGCCGTGCTCTGCAGCCTCCGGCTCAATAGAAAAAAAAATACCAGATAAATATTTAGTAATTTCAAAAAAAGGGCAGTCGGCTTATAAAGGAGCTAATGGTGAACGGCAATATAAAGATTATAAAGAAGATCGGATTTCTCTCTTAGAAAAACATTAGAAAAACCGAAACATTATCATGGACATTTCAAGTATTATGTAAAGAGATTTAATTGCTGTGAATAGTGTATTGAATTAGCTGCATGGAGTGAGCCTGAACTACACAAACCAATGAGAACCAGCTAAGTGTGGAACTGTCTTAAACTCACGTTGTTTGCAGTGGCCAGCAGGTGGCGACTCGACTGACTGCAAAAAGAAGTCTCACTGCACAGAAGTCTATGAGAAAATGAAACTATGTCCCATTTAAAGTATGAGCTAAGTAAACACTTGTCTGATGAGCTTATAGTCTCAAAATTTACCTTTAAATCCTATTTACTATAGTACAAAGTCCATTTACTAAAGTAGAGTAAAACAGATAGGACAGTGGGGTATGTTTTACAAGCCACAAAAAGTGTGCAGTGTTCTCGGTGTCACTGTTAATTCCACCTGTTACTTGTGATGTCCGATTTCAGAAAGACAGGATTATTGCGATAATAAGCCCAAAGCCTTGAAACACTGTAGCACTTCCATCTGCTGCAGGTTCTGTGGCCCTCCAGCTAAAGTGTAAGACAGAGGAGCTGACATCAGTCATGGTGCAGAGCCATTGCAGGGGCGGCGCGGTATGAAAAGAAAAAAAGAATGCTTGGACACTGCTAGTATAATGGTATGGATTTTAACGGGGCTCCCACACAAACGCAAAGCAGGAGATGAAGCATCACCAAATATGTTTCCAAACCAACTTCCTAGAAAATATGGTGAAGCATATCTTCCCTTTGGCTTCACCTGCACAAGTGCCAAGGTAGGGATCCCCAGCACGTGCTGTGCTGTCCAAATCACGGACAAACAGTATCCCACAGTTTTGTTTCTGTTTTTAAACCCATTTTGCACAGAGAAGTTTGGGTTTTTTTTTAAAAATGTATTGATAGCAATGTTGAATATTATTACACAGGGAAAAAAACAACTACAAGTAAAATAATGACACCATGACGCCTCCGCCTTTCTAAATAAAGGGACAGTAACTGCGTGTGTATATGTAAGTGTGTAAGAACTGCAGATAGTCAGATTAACAGT
This sequence comes from Hemichromis elongatus, assembly GCA_015108515.1. Lineage (NCBI taxonomy): Eukaryota > Metazoa > Chordata > Actinopteri > Cichliformes > Cichlidae > Hemichromis > Hemichromis elongatus. Next base: position 12,367 of record VUQR01019546.1, read on the forward strand.
AACAGTATTTTGTCTCTCTCCACCATTGTAGAAACTCATCTCATGTAAACAATAACGTGACGCACAGCGTGACAAGAAAAAAAGGCACATACCTTGCGTGACGAACTCCGTACTCCTCGTCCACATGTAAACGCAAAAACAGAGTTTTAAAAAAATCTCAGTTTTCGGTGATTCGAAATGCTGTTTACGTATGACGAAAGATCTAAAGGCATAGAAACAGAGGTGCGGACGTAGTGTAAAAGAGTTAGTAGTGTATTTTATTACTGCCTGTAACATTTATTTGATTATTTGTTAACTAAATGTTTACGGTGTGAAATAAACTGCAATGAAGTTTAATTGCAGCCGAAGGGGGGGCGAAGATTTAGCAAAAATTTTGGGAACCACTGTTTTAAGGCAACCAACCGGCAGCCTAGTCTTTAAGACTAGTACAATAATAATGAAAACAAAATATATTTGGGTGGTCATCAATATGTTTTTGAGGGCCTGCCATTGTAATGTTCTGTTAGCCTTCAAAAAATACACGAGGGTGAGCTGGTGGCGGCAGAGTTAAAGATGCAAAGAAGTTCATAAAATCTCTTCCCGGGGGACAGATTAGAAGTGTGTACTTTGAGGGACAGCTCAGATTGAGCAGTTTGGAGAAAGTTAGTTAGGCAAGGGCCTTTGCTGCCTAGTTTATCCTTCCCACTGTTGCCAAGCGCTTGCTCAGAGGAGGATCATCTGTTCATTGGGTTTTTCTGTTTTTGTTTACCTTTATATTGTAAAGTACATTGAGGCAACTGTTGCTATGATTTGGCTGAGAATAAATAAAATTGGCATGCCACATGGCCTCGTAACCACTAAGTTGCTAACTCTCTCTGCAATTTGGTGCAGAGTAGATGGTGTCCCTGTCGTTTAAATTTTCTTTTTTTTGTTGTTGCTGGGATCAGCTGCTTGCAATGTCTTAAAACAACAATGTGAGAGCAGTGAGAGTGCAAAACACCAGCGTGCTCCGTAAAGCTGAGTTGAACTGAGCTGAATATGGTTTGTTATACGAGTGGCACCCTTCTCTCGTTGATTTTTGCCGCTCGCCGCCTTTTGTGAGGCACCGCGGTAGCAGGATGAAGTGAGGAGTGAATGTCGCTGCTTGTTAAAATGAATACAGTTTCCTTACGCACTAACTTTTTATTGTGTTGGCTTATGCAGAGCAAATTTCCTCACATTTTTGGTGAAGGACTGAAAAGAAGAATCCCTCTGCCTCTGAATATATAAATAATAATAATAATATATTTTTTTTAAAAAAAGAACTCCTCACTCAGCTGAATGAAACCCCTGCTGGCCTCCTTGTTCCCATAGCCTGTGGCAGGATGAATGAGTTAATATGTAGTCATTGTGTGAGCTGGGTATACTCACACACGGCACTCTGATATCCTACATCAATGGGCTATTGCAAGTTAATGACCAGCTCTGTGAAGGCCCATTTGCACGAAATATGGACAGTGTAAAAACGAGCTGGGAAAGCAGGTGCTGCCGCCATTGAGTAGCTCATAACCCGGCCATATGGTCGTGAAGAATCTCATTTGGCTGCACACTCTCACAAAGACTCAACTCTAAAACCCAAAGCCATTCCTCCGGTGTTGTGAAGACTCTGGACCCTCTAATAATCATTCTCTCCCCTCATCCCTTTTTCTCTTGTTGCATCGATGAACAGTGTACGAATTTGCATAATCATCTATAGGTAAATGATAACGTTGAGCTGCTCCGCTTCGGACTTCATTTGAATAGAAATGGTGCCACTTTTTGGTATAAAAGGAAATCAGCCAAGTGATAACAAATGGATGAGAAACTGCGCTTCGGTGAATGGCCTCAGATAGAATCTATCTCCATCCGCTTTCAGCGTCGTCTCCCGTCTTTCTTAGCACAACAAGGACGAAGCGAGTGACAGCAGTCCGCAGTCTAACCACCCAAAATAAGTTTGGGAACAACTTTTTCCTTTTTTATTTCTGGGAATTGTTTGGAGTCAAAAAGGAGAAGCAGAAGACAATAATTAAACTGGCTGAAAAAGCCAAGTACCAACACAAAAAATCAAAGTGAACATACACACCGACTGATTTGCATGAAAACGAAAGAGGACAAATAATTTCAGCAATAATTAAATGACATTAAAAAAGAAAAACCGACGTTTTGCCGGAAGATAATGTTGTATAAATGAGACATGAAATTAGCCATACAATAACAGAAAAAAAAATCAAATGCAAAAAAAGTGACTAGCTGATCAGACGAGACAAAAAAAAAGACAGAAAAAAGGAAATAAAAAAAAAAACACCTGTAAGCCAGTAAGGTTCTAGCAATAGATCTCCAAATCCATCATAATCTGTCTTTATTCTCTTATTTCATTTTTTTTAAAATTTCCAATAAAAAAATAAATAAATAACATGATGAAAGCAACTTCAGAATAAGGAGGAGTCCCTAATACAAGATCTGAGGGAGGCGTCTTCTATCCGACTGACGGCTTCCAGTGGTCAAATATTCATGCGACTGAAGAGAAACAGGGAGACTAGACTTCTCGTCTAACAGCATTTGTTCCCTGCCTAAGCAAATGTTCCTGTGCACATCACTTTCTCATCTCCAGGCAAAAGAATAAAAACGTTTTTTTTTTTTGTTTGTTTTTCTTTTCCTTTTTCGAGTCATGTTGCTACAGCAGAAAAATCAAATCAAACGGTCCGTCTATACAAGAAGAGGATAAAAAATAACTCAACAGGAAGTGGAATCTTCTGTACAACATTTGACCTGCAAAGCACGACGGCTAGATGTAATAAAATATGTAAACATGTTTGCTGTTTTTGACACAGTCGTCTGTGACAACAGATAGAATCACACCGGAGTAAATCTTTAGCCTGGGTGTTTGTTTGTTTTTGTTTTTCTCTTTTTCTTCTTTAAGATTGTGACAATTACATCTTCATCAGACATATTTTATGGTAATGCATTTTTGCCACGGCGTCATATCGGAAACAGATAAAAGGAAACAGAAGAACGACCAAAAAGATAAAAATAAATAAAATGAAAAGGGAAAAGAAGACAAATGCTATCAGACATTTGAAACTCAGAGGAATAAAAATGCATTGTACAGTTTGCCTGGTGGATCCACTCTTGCACGCTTGAATGCCGTCTAGAATTTGGATGCCATGCATAGCAGTCCAATCCTTAACTGAGACATGAGGGCGAGGGAGAGAAAAATATTGAAATACATTACTGTATTACATCCTGCTGAGCTCTGTCTAGTCAACCCTGACTGGCCATCATTCTTAGAAAAAGAAAAAAAAAGTGAAATTCAATATATAAAACTAGTGATTGAATAAATAAAAAAAATAATCAAAGAAAAACAAGAAACTCGTATACGTTACCTCATATCGCATCCATGAAAGCTACATTTAATGAAACCGCTTTGTAACGCGAAATCAGGGTTTGACTTCCAACTTTCCCCAACAATCATTGTTTCTTGAGGTCCCTCACTTACACAAGATGCCAGCACCACGTCACATACACCTCACATGCATGCTCAGAATGGCCGAAATGACAGTGATCGTATTTTACAGGGTTACAATGGACAAGGTCATCAGAACTCCAAGGATCACGCACCTCTTAGACAGTCACTTGGGGTCGTGTGGGTGTTAAAGTGATGTTATTCACACTGCCGCATATCTCCAGCATGGACTCCTTAAAAATGTCCACGCTGAGTCCCGGTGCAGTTGTTACTGCATTGTCTCTCTGTGCTTACAATAGTAAGTGTGCTTCCATAAGCCAAAGTTCTTTTTTGTAAATGTTTCTGTGACTCAGTGAGTCTTGAGTTCTAAAGAGATTTTATTCTTTTTAAATCACAGTTGCCAATATGGTACTGTCAAAATGTTCTTAACTTTGTTCCAAACAGTTTGTAGCTTTATGGGTCGGGAAATGACTTGATTTCTATACATAATATTCCTTGTCCTTGTCTTTCGGTCTCTTGCTACTGGCGCTGCCTTTGGCACTGCCGCTGGGTGCTTTATCCTTCACCACAGTGCCGTTGGTTTGCGCCGAGTTGCTGATGTAGTTGCGTGTTTCGTCCACCTGGTAGGAACCCTCTTCCCTGTTCCTGTACTTGTACATGGCGTAGAGGAGAATGAGGATGCAGAGGGCGGCGGCTGAGACAATGCCCACCACCATGCCCGTGGTACTGCTGGATTCCCGGATCACCTCCGAGGCCCCCGGGGGCACCCGCCGTACCACGCCGGGCACCGTGGGCAGGGCGGCAGGCACTGTGCGCAGCATGGGCGAGGTGATGAAGGGGCCTCGTGGCTTGGTGCCGTCCAGATCGAAGGACGTGGGCAGTGGCAGCAGGACTATGTCCGGCTGCGGGGGTTTTACCTCGCGGTTGTTCATTTTCCCGGCAGGCAGCTTGGGTGGCGTGTCCGAGGGGACCGCCGCCGGCGGCGTGCCCCGGAGGTCGGGCAGAGGCGAGGTGGGTGTAGTCCTACCTGCCTCAGAGGCTTTGCTAGGCCTCAAGTCCTTGGCCTCCCACTTTGGCGCGAGGGCTTTGTAGCCGCCATCATATGCCGATGTGGTCAAGATCTTATCTGTTACCAGGGAGAAGGTGGTGTAAAAATCTTCATCGTCAGTCGGGGGCAGGCTAGAGTCGAAAGCTTCGCCAGAGCCAAACCCCGAAATCACCATGCCATCATCATCATCATCATCACCATCATCACCACCATCACCATCATCACAATCATCGCTGCCTCGGTCCGACAAGCAAGGTACCCCCGCCTCAGTGGCCATGGCCAAGGATTCTTTGGTGGTCTCAATAATGGTGAGGACAGGGCGGAGGGTTGGGGGGAGGGGGATGAAGGGAGAACGGGTGGATACAGAAGGGATGTCTATGGGGTCCTCGACTAGCACGGGGATAACTAGCTCCCCTCCTGGAAAGTGAAACAGAAACAAGCGGCAGTCAGATGGCAGAAAGCATTCCATCAGCAAAGCAAGAAGCAGTCAAGCACCAAAAAGAACCGGTAAACGAAAAGTATAAAAAGCAAAGCTCAACGTAGGGAATAAAAATACTGAAGATAACGAAAGAAAGAATCAAACAGAAAACACTGTACCAGTGCAAAAACAATGAAACTCAGAACCAAACAAGACCCAAACTGATAGAAAACAACAGCCATAAATAAGTATACATTGCATCAAAAGGCTTTGAGGGATGCACAAGGGTGAGCCACGTTAAACTGACACCTCATATTATAGCCTATATATGCTACTACTACTACTACTGCATAGGAAAGTGGGAATTACTTGTGATGCCGTGGAGTTTGTGGCCTCGTATTAGTTCTACCTCGTAATTCTGCATATATCTGCACATAAATGACTAGCCCAGGCTTTTAAGAGGCATGTTTCATTTATCTTCAAGTGTAAATCCTTTTTAGCCTAAAACTATGAGCACCGAGAGATGTGCTCTGTGGATAAAAGAGAAGCAGAGGGTATTAGCATTTGTTTTGCAATTCAAGTGCAAGCCAGTGGGCCTGAAAGCAAGTTAACTAAGTCTGAAATGAGAAGCTATTTGTAAGGTGTTTCATATACCGTAGCTGCTCGGAGCGACGCTTTTTAACCCTGCTGACCTACACGGGCTGACAAATACTAACAAGCTTCACAATGCATCACAACGATGAAAAATGAGAGGTTGTGTTTTTGGACTGGAGGAGCTCCAAAGCCCCAAAACGATATCTCGCACCTCTTAAGAAGCTGATAGGCAAGTTTAGGTCTGGCAGACTGATCTACGAGTGCTACTCGCTACAGTCACAGCTGGAATGCTGTTGGAGGTGAGCGAACCTTTCTTGCCCTCGACATTAGCGGGCTCCCCTATTTGCCCTAGCCTCTTGCCTTTTGACCCCTACAGTTACCACAGTGGCACAAAGTCACCGGGCAGTTCAGTGACATCTGAATGTTTGCTGGCTTGTAACAGCTTGTAAGAGCAGTTGGACGTTATTAATTATTCACACGTAAGATTAAAAGACAGAGACATGCTTCCACATGTGTCTGCCTCTTTTATAATACAGTTATTTGCCTTTTATTGGTTAAACCTGTTGTTGGGCGACTACAAAGACTTTGAAACATTCAGATGTCTATTGAAGCTGCTTATCCTCTTGCCAAAGTGGATTGTTTATACATTGCAAAGGCTCACAAACAGGGCACTATAAAGAGATGCAAACCTTTTGGAACAATAAAGAAAAAAAAAGAGAACACAACAGAAAATGAAGGGAAAAAAATAGAAAATAATAATTAAGGCATTACAAAAAAAAACTGAAAAGAGTTTAGAGTTAGAGCAAACATTGTAAGAAACATTCACAAAGTAAAGCCACAGATAGAGCTATTTAGAGAAAGGATTAGTAAGAAGTAGAAAACAGGTAAATTAAAAAAAAAGAAAGAAAGAAATCAAAAACCAAACAAAGTCAGCTCGGAAAAAAATCAAAAAAAGCCTACGAAAAAAAAGATGAAACAGTTTTCAAAGGAAGAAAGCATACCATCAATTTTGTCAACTTACATCAACAAATTGCCCGCATGATTTTGGCAGGAAGAAAAAAAAAATTTACAAAAGAAAGTTGTGTAAGAATGCCTTTGGACAAGTTAGGTTAGTTTCTTTTTTAACATTTTCTGATTAAGTAAGTATATAATTCTCTCTCTCTCTTTTTTTCTTTTTTTTTTTTAGACAGGATGGTACAGGGAGGCAACAACACATACATCCACACATCATGACATGAAAATAATCTTCACCATTCTGTTCAGGATATCTTTTTTTTTTTTCGTTGTTGTTATTTTTGGATTTTTCAGAATCATTTTATTAGAAAAAAGAAAACAGTATATCTATAATTCTTGCTTTGATTGATAAGTCTCGCCATAAATATCTACAGCCTGATTAGATTACTTTTTTTTTTCATTCTTTTCTTGTTATTTTTTTTGCTTGTTCGCTCGACTTTAGCTTGTTCATCAGCTATGAACAAATTGGATGACTGTACATATCTTAGAATCTCTACGTAAAGGGGTTTTCGGGAGGAGGGAGTGTGAGACGGGGTGGGACCTATGAACATACTAGGAAGGAAATGACATAGATGGGGGTGAACGTGTACATCAGTTGCCATGTCCATGTAAAGGCGGCACGAAGCGGTCGGGCGGCATTAGAGCTTTTGGCTGTAAGGAAGGGATGGGGATATACAAACAATGAGCATATACATGCCCATCTACAAAAGAGAACAGCACTCTCAACACTGACAGTTTTACAAACCCTAAGCTGCAACTTCTTTTGCCATGCACAAAAAAAAATAATTCAGACTCATTAATCGGTTCGATCCAAATTTTCAATCGGAGACGAGCGCTTAACTTCACAGGTGGATGTTCGAGATCAGCACGGAAACAGTTTTGGAAGGTAGTTGGTTTTTTTTCAGATAGGGGCCAGGATTTGCAGTTTTTCGAGGTTAGCTTCTCTTTTTTCTCTATGAAAATCTCAGTGCAGCTGCATGGTTTTGATACCCAATCTTAAGAGCCTTCTGCTGTTTACAAAACGCTAATTAGTTCATAGAGAAAAGAGGAAGTTTTGTTCTAATTAAAAAAAGAAAAAAAGAGGAGGGGGGGGTAGTCATTAAAAAAAATAACATCGGCAATTGTAATTCGCAACAAATTAGCAGTTTAAATTTGAACATTGTCAGAAAAGAAACAGAGAGGTTCACATATATGTGGATTATCATATATGTACAAAAAAGGAGGAAAATAATAGTATAAATAAAGAGAGATTAGCAAGCAAGAAAGAAAGGAAGGCATTAAATTTTTCACACTATCAAAGATGAACAACCAGAAAGCACACACTGAGGCAGACAAAGAGAGAGAGAGGGAGGGGGGGGGACAGTTTATAGGCAAAGTGTCGCCACCTTCGTTTAACTAATAATAAGCGGGTTATTATTAGTTACCTCAATACATTTCTCTTGTTAGTATTTCATTTTAAAACACAGGACAGGGCGTGCAATCTGGATGTACGTCAGAGAAAGAGAGGTAAATCAGACATCATTTATTTTCTTTCTTTTTGAGTTTTTTTTTTTTTTAGTTCCACTCTAAAAAGTTGGGTTAATGCATGCTTAAGTAAGTTGCATTTAGGGAGAGTAATAATACAATAACAATACAGCAAGCCAGGAGGGATAGGTATGGTGGGGCAGGGGGAGGGGCTTAAGAAGGGGAGGGGTAAAGGTCAGTAAAGGTGACTGCCAGCAAAGGGCTGTGGGATATTTTCCTGATGTAAAGAAGTCATTCACTAGCAGTTATCAAGGGGGGAGAAGGTGCACGGTATGTTACCATCAGTTTTACTAATTAATATAGAGAACGGGGAAGAGACACCATCCAATGTTTAGATGCTTTGTGTTATGTGCATAACCGACAGCCTTTGTTTGACAGATAAACATCTGGAGTTCCACAAGAGGGCGCGTGGTGGATTTATCTCTGGACATCAGGTTTGGATTAATCCTCTGCAGCCTGTTTTACAAGAACCTCATTCTTTTTCTTTTCTTTTTCTTTTTTTAGCAAACTGACTTTACGAGTGAAGCTTTATTGAGTAAATATGGCATCTGTCACACTGTATTGACTGCGCCTTATCGACGCCGACATCTTAAATGTGAATTTCCCCGTCACTGCCCCGGCCCTGATTCAGAGGATGTCGTGTGACATGGTACACGCAGAGGCCTCGCACTGCGTCGCTGTGATTCTCGTCTTTCACTGGGGAAAAAAAAAAAAAGTGCACGACACGTCGCGCGGCCGCCACCCGTGACGTTCCAGTAAACAGAGCCGGAAAACTGCTCTGCCCCGTTAAATAAACAGGAGCGTCTCGGAGTAAACCGATTTCAGTCGAGGCTTTTATTTATCCAACTCTGCCCTCGTTGTCTTGGCCTTGTTTGCATCCACTCACTCCGTTCTTGGCTAACAGCTTTCGGCTACTGTTAGCTTTGTGCTATATCAACAAAACACTCGGAGGGGAGGGGAGACGCTGCAGTGAAGCCCTCCCGCCCCCTCCGTTTTAGTAAAGTCAGCGCAGAGGACCTTGATGTTTTGGTAAACACTTTAATCCTGTGTAAGCTCTTGCACAAGCACCGCACGTCTTGCTGCATTTCAGAAGCAGACAAACATGCCGCTTTCTAATGGGTTTGCTCAACCAGATTGCGTTTGTTTTTCGAAACTCGTCAAGATGGATGGGGATTTTATTCTAAAACCCTGCCATCCTAGCAAGACCACCCTCCCAAAAAGACTCTCCGCTCTGAAAGAGCCGCAGCCAGTTTCTCAAAGGAAGTCATGACTTGTGATTAGTGTGTTTCTGCACGCCTACTGACTCTCCCTCCTTTTGCATCAATGAGAAAAAACCATCTACTAAAATGAAAATATGAAACAAACTCAATATTAAAGCCATTCCTCTTTTCATCCCACCATGTAATAAAGGCGCTATCTGCTGCACGCCTGTGTGCGGGCTTTTTGAAGAGGAATTAAAGTAAATACAGTAACTACTAAATGGCTGATTGACTACCTCAGCAGCTTGGGAGCTACAGATGCAGAAATCTCCAAGAAAGCACTTACTCTTCACTTTCCTCCTCTCCCCCCCACTCTTTTCCTTCTCCTCGCTCCCTGGTTTGATCCCCGTGTCCATCCAAAAAGTTTGCTGAGGCTTTCGAATGGAGATGAATCCTGACGGTGTGTCAGGGATTTGACAACGCTATGCTATAAAAGCAGAAAAGCCGGTGCACCGGCACTAACGGCGGATGAACTGAGTGAATGGGATTTTTGACGCAAATTGTGGGTGAGTCAGTGGTTTGGGGCCCTGAAATCCCATTGTGGTGCAAGCATTGTGCCCAGACACCTGCTGTAGCAGATTCATTCACCCCTACCTACTACAGGTAGGGAACTGATTACCAGAAAGCCAGCAGCACACAGATTCTCAGCGTGGATACACTTATAGTGACATGCCAGGGATTATAAGGGTATACCGTGCAGCGGCTGAGCTTTTTAGAGGCATGTAGTTTCAAAGCACTTTACCCCACCATTAAACTTATCTTATCGTGCCTGTGCACACGTCTGCCAGGAGAAACCTAATTTCTCATTGATGGACATTCATTTCTCTTCTAAAAATTAAGCGATGTCCCGTTCAAAGCTCCAGCGGAGAAGTCTGTCTTGTCCAGATGCGCGAAGCACCCCCGGAAGAAGGTGCTCTCTCGTGTAACCGCGGCGCATGGCGGATATCTCCTAATCCGTCATCATGCGGCTGAGCAACATTCCGGTGTATTAAATTGGCGTCTCAAACGGGCGTGGCGACTCGCCCCTGTCAGCTGGTCGATTTGCTGTACAGCCATTAGGCTGCACCTCTACACTCGGCAGACGTGTGTCAGCTGGATAACCTTTAAACTGATCTGAGGCCTGTGTCGAAGTGACAGCTGGCCCGGTGGGGCTTGACGGAATCCATAGCCGATGCCACAAGGAAACTCGGTGATCCATCCCTATCATACTTCATTCCGTACCCTACACTTTGCTCTTCATATATAGCAATGAACAAATCACACAACATTACATCCACGCCTCCAGTCTAAGATTAATTTGAACGCCAGATCCTGGACTTTATCTACCCTGAGCAAACGAGATGAGGAAACATCTATAAATACGCTACATCTGTTTGATCTGCGTTCCACTTGATCAAAGGATGAGGGTAACAGTGCATGCAGGATCATTTATGCCCTTTTTATGGAAAAACATTCTTCCCACGACATAGCTGACTGCAGCATAGAATGCAACAGTTACACTGCATACTTTTTGCTGCACAATTTTGCAGGAGAGTCGCCTCTTATAGAAAACCCCTGGGCTGCTTGTTGTTCAGAAAGACTCAAACAACTTATCTGTGTGAAAATGTTCAGGAGGTAGTCTGTCAGTCTTATAGCACAGCAAAAGGAAAGTGTGTTAGGGCGCTGCGGTGCTTCAGGGCTGCAAGAAGTAGACAAAATCTGCTGTCTTTGATCCACACTTTTGGTCTCATCTCCTGAATCTACACTAAACTCTGTTTTAGCCCCTTGTAAACACAAAATTAAGATAACGCCATATTATAAAGTCAATACAGCAACTGTGTTCACTAATAGTAGGTTATTGCCGCAGCGAGCTCAATTCCTGTCCCTTTAAGTGCCAAACCTTTTTTTTTTTTTTTCGAATGCTGCAGCAGGAAACGACGCTAATGACGAGTGTGAAATTGACCCAAAACAGTAAAGTTGCAGGTGCATGAAACTAACACACGCTGCAGTGATAATCCTCCCTGAGTTATGAGTTTCAGTATAAGTAGACTTGCCCATTAAACGCAGTCATCTGATCTAGTGAAAGTTATAATGTATATCACAGAGCAGCTTATAGCAGTTCATGTTTTGGATCCTGCTTGATGAATTTTGCCTGAGTCATAGTTCGAAATATTGATGTATACTTTATTATTAATCCCGTAGGAAAGTAGTCCCCTGCATTTAACCCATTCACTCAGTGAAGCCGTGGGCAGCCACCAATCCAGCGAGCAGTGAGTAGAGACGGTACCTTGCTTAGGGGGGTAGGGGTATCTCAGGGAAGCTGTTGGGTGGATTTGAACCCCTGACGGACACCTGACCTTTCGATCACGGGGCGAGCATTCTACCTAATGAGCTCTCTTTGTAGATATAGGATTGGCTGCCCCTCGAAAAGGTTTGAGCAGGTGGGTGGGGCTTCGGTGTCCTGGGGTAACCATGTTAGGAATATGCACTGGCTTTGGCATTATACACAGGAGAACAACTCGGAAGGTTCACATATTAAAGGATTTATGAGCACTTACTAGCAGGTTTGTAATAGAGCCACCGTAACACTCCATGTTTCTCTTAAGATAAGTCGTTTTTACACACTATAGGAGTATAAGACAGAGGTGTAACTAATAACAATGATGATAGCTCTGTTCCAAGATTTATGAAAGCTGTCTGCCTGATATGGCTTTTGGGCACTGCTAGAGTGGAGCAAAGACATCATTAATGTTATTAGTCACACTTTTGCTTTTCCAGCTCTCACAAAAAAAAGAGTTCTGCTGCGACAAAGACATTTTTCCACATCCACGGCTTAGTCTCATTAGGAGGTAGACTTTTTAATATGGCCTATTGTAAGTCAGATTAAAACCTAGTTTCATCAGGTCTGACTCGTGGCAGCTTGTAGGTACTCTATGGACAAATCAAACATTTTGAAATGCGCTCACAGGTTGATTGAAATCATTTGAATCAATTACCCCAATATAATGACACATTAATCATAAAATTGCTCTGATTGCACGGTAATGACAAGCTACAGCGTTGTTAATCACCGTGAAATGAAATCATAAATCGACTTATTTGCCTTCCTCCAAAAGTGAGCATCTCTCAGTGCTCCCGCATTTCTGCATGAAACGTTTTCTTTGGCTTTAACCGACATCTCTGTAAATGTATTTCAGAGGACCGTGAGTCATCTCACGGGACGCTCTCTATTTGCCCTCTTGTGGAACCCGCGTGGGATTAAAAGGGAGGCAGGGGGCAAGGTGAGGTTTTAACAGTTTTGGTTTCAACACTGAGACAACACGAGCACAAGACGAGCACGCAGAGCGGACAACACAGGCTGGTTTGGCAGACACAGACGGAGCACTGACAGAGACAGCGGGCACGAGCACAAACGCAGAACGTCTCAGAGGGAGGAGCTGCCGCTGCTGGGAGCACACCCCCCCCTCCCCTCAGCACGCACACGCTGACATGTAGAAGCCGAGTGGAGGGACGTATGGGTGGGGAAAAAGAAGCAGAGCATAAAAATGGATGCCAATCATGACCACGCAGAAGCAGGGGATGGTTGGAGGAGAGGGTTACTGGTTAGTCTACAGAGCTGCGGTACAGTCCAGTACAAGAGTGCATGCCACAAATGCCTTCTACTTGGAGCAACAGATAGAATAGAAAAACAGATATACTTTGTGGCAATAAAAGTCTTTTTATGCCATCTGCATTCAAACAGACATGTATATGCAGAAAGGCTAAAAGAAGGAAGGT